>WYDF02255172.1:0-20021 GCA_009867245.2 Adranes taylori
TCTATTGTTAAGTCGAGTGTTGCAACACTCAAGAAGCAATTCTTTTAAACTTTATATTGTATACACACACATAGTTATGTGTGTTATAAATTTTCAAATATATGCTATGATAAAATCAAAACTGAGTAGATATTTCTTTCTGACATGAATGAAAACCTTAAAAAACCCTGAATGATTTAATACTACAACAAACCAGAAGTTTCTTTCTACCCATGCAAATGCAAAATCTAAAAGGTAAAGAAAGAGGTACTCTCTACTTTCTAATTTATCCCATATTTAAATTTTCTTGATTTATACAATCAACTACATTATAACTAATCATATGGATGGGCATCGTCTATTAATGACACAACTACATTTATTAATTATTATATAGATTAAGCAGGTCGTCTTCGAAAAATGTATAACAAATACGAGAGACTAACAAATCGGAAAAAATGTCGATGAACCGCGGGTGGATGACCATTTCTGTTAAAAGGTATTAATTAAGCTTTATCAACACCCTTATTTTGCAGAACGTCATTGTATGTGTGTAACTGAATACACACTAACTTTGTATCTGAACCTATTACATCGAATAAATATTATTTTTATTAAATCTTCTATAAATGTTAAAAGTCTGACATATGCAAGGTTTTACGTTAATCTAGAATTAATTCTTAAATTAGATCTGATTTTGATGATCTGTTTCTACAAGATTATTCCAACAAATGCGTACTACCTTACTTATTGTAGAGAAATCAGTTTTTTATGGTACTACCGTGTATTCAAAGCAGCTAAGTGTACAAATGAAAACATATGAAACGGACTATGGAGCCACCTCGTTACTAACACCACTGGTTTCTCTTTGTTCGTATACGATCGCCGTATACTAGCATATTACATGAAAACCTTAAAAAACTATTAATAACTATGATAACTATAACTATAATAACTATGACAATAACTACATTAGTGTTTCCCCATATCAGTGATTAAACTGACCGGAAGAGTGTTTTAAATTTAAATTACTTCACACCTAATGAGAGCTAAAAATGTATATTATTTTATAAATGTTAACATAAGTTCTTTATCATTCTTTTAAATAAATAGCTCATTTTTATTTCAATAAAAATGTTTTGCTTTAGTTATGTTCCTAAACAACACATTATTAAATGAAATCTCAGCTAATTTCTATACATATCATTAATACATGCTATACATTTTCATACCTCGTTAACTACCAAAAGAGTTGAAAAAGTATCCTATGTAATAAAATATTATATGCACATGTTTGCAGAATTTCTTTATGTAAGTAATTAGCATATCGGATAGCATACGCAGAGTAATTTGTATCTGTATTAATAACTGTGCTGTTCTCCGCTTGGAAAACATAACAGTTGCTTCAGTTGCTTCAAAGATGAAACCAATACTACCTCTGTTTAGAATTGGTTGTTTTATTTGACATATTTTACAAATACAACTTTATTGGATAATTCTATTCAAACAATTATTGTCTTATTAATATTTGTTTCAAACATAACCTTATAATTTAACAACGTGTGATTTGTATGCAGTTATTTGTTTGCAATAGAATCATAAGCACATAAAATAATTTTAATAAGTGTAGTGCAATCTACAATAATTTTGCTGATCCTATATTAATCCCTGAAATTCGTAATTTTTGGATGCGAAGTAACCAACTGCAATTTTTTTGAAGGTTCAAATATTCGTAAAGTATGGAAATCCAACGGTGCTGAATAAAGAACAAAGACCTTAAGTTAAAGTCCGTGTAGTGCCTTCAGCTATATAAAGTGCTGACTTCAAGGTCACGTAATACTTCAAAATCGTAATACCGGGATCTCAACATCTTCCGGGTAGTCTTCAAAACCATGAACAAACCCCTGAACATGATCCGTAGGATCACCACTGACCGAGACAGGTATTCCCTTCATTTACAACGGGGGCTACACCTGTTTGGTCTCTTCTTCCCTGTGGAGCCCTCTCACAATCCCCAACCAAGTCCCAAGAAATGCAAGTGCTTTGCCATCGGCCACTCAGTAAATGTGTGCCAAAACACTCTGAGCTGCACAAAATGCGGCCGCGACTGTGTTCGCGACTGTAAGCTCACCCATCCAAAATTCCTCAACTTCGGCGACAGGCATGAGCCGGCGACAGGCATGAACTTGCCCCAAAAAGCAAGAACCCCAGAAAAGCCCGAAGAGGTGGCACCCGCCCGGTGCATCGACCCACCCATTCCTGCCCTTGCCGAGCAAAGGAGCCAGAACAATCCGGTGCTCACGACCACGACTACTTTCTTTAGTTACGTAGGAATGTCCGTTATTGGCCATATTGTGGTCACTGAACAAATCATACAAGACATTGATTCTGAATGTTTTGCCGGAACTTCTATAACTTTTGATCATTACCCTCTTCTTGTCAAACCTTCTCTCGAGACAATTTCACCACCCCCACCTAAACGCATACTAATTCGTGATTTCCAAAATGCTAATTGGCAACATTTTCAACAAACATTAGCACGAAACACTCTATCTAACATCGAAATGGATAGCCCAGCTCAAATGGATTTAGCCGTCAATACCCTAACAAATCTAATCGAGGAGCCAGCTTCTGAAAGCTTTCCAATTAAATCTATAAAGCTAAATAGACATCCACTTCCCCCAAATATCATCAGTATGATCCGAGAGAAAAGAACAATCTATCGACATTTTTGTCACGTAGGGATCCGGCAATCAAAACTGAGTGGAACAGAGTCAATGCTCTAATTAGACGCAAGATAATTGCGTACAAAGAGGAGTGTTGGGTTGAAGCCACATCCAAACTAAATTATCGGGATGGTAGACAGTTCGTGCAGAAATTCGAAGTCCTAACAGGACAGAAATCTTATCCCAAAACTCAACTGAAAGATCCTCAAGGCAAACTGATAAAACTCTCCTGCGCAATTAACTGAGAGGAGCTTTGCTTATCATATGGAACAAATCTATCAAATTCCACAAAACCCACTTTTTGACAGCCATTTTCTGGCGGAAACTAATTCTCTGGTGGACAATTTTGCAAATATGCACACACCCGTACTCAGTTTTCCCATTACCACACATGAGGTTTTTGAAACCCTAAAAACCGGTAAAACCAGAGCCCCTGGAAATGATACCCTGACACACCGAATCCTTAGAAAGATCCCTCAAGAAGCAATTCAACTACTCTTCCGTATATACACCAAATGTCTAATGCTAGGATATTTCCCGAACTCCTGGAAAACTGCAAGCACCATTATGATTCCTGAACCTAATAAGGATACGACTTGCGTCTCATCTTAGCGGCCGATCACTCTCCTAAATGTCCTGGATAAAATTTTTGAGAGGATAGTGACCTGCCATCTGAGGAACGTGCTTGAATCAAACCACATTACTCCTTATAACCAATTTGGATTTAGAGCTTCTCGCTCGGCAAATGACCCTCTCCTGAAATTCCAAACGGATGTAATCCGATCACTAAATAGCAGCCATTGTTTCTTAACACTTTTCTTGGCCATTTCACAGGCATACGACTCAGTCTGGCATGCCGGACTGATTCGGAAGTTATATGAACTAAAACTATTACATACAACCCATAGAGTTCATCAAATCTTACCTAACCAACCGTTCTATTTGCATCAAAATAGGAGATGAATTATCTAGGGAAATTCATCCTCTCGCCGGCGTCCCACAAAGCTCTGTGCTTGCCCCACTTCTCTACGTAGAATATTGTCATGATATGCCTTAGCCACAATCTCAAGACTGCCTCAGTGTTCTATACGCCCATGACCCAGCTTTCTGGGCATGCGGCCCACAAAAAAAAGCTTAGCCACAACATTCAGAAATGTCTTGAGACGTTATCTGACTGGACAAAGAAATGGCGAGTAACGCCGAACCCTACTAAAACCCAAGCTATTCTGATCCAGCACCTCAACTACACAAGAAATAAACATCAGGGTCCTTCTGACATCCAACTTCGCCTCTGGGAAGAATCTATTCCACTACGGGATGAGATTATATACCTCAACATAACATTGAGCAGAACCTTTACCTGGAAACACGACTTAGACACCACTTTGGCCAGAGTTAGAAAACGAGCCAATCTAATCTCAGCTCTCAGAGGATGATTCAGAGGCTGCGACTCCAAAACACTTACCATACCTACAAAACTAATATTAGATAAAATTTCGACTGTAGATCAATTCTGTACTCTTCCGCCACAATCAGGGAAATTCACAGGCTCACAGCTTGTGAGCGTGCAATTCTTAGGAAAATTTACAAAATTCATTATAAGTTTCCATGCGCCAATCTGTATGATCATTGCGAGGCCACTCCAATCAGCGATAGATTGAAAACTCTTCAAGCCAAATATCCGCTAAGACGCTCACAAGAAAACAACCCAATAGTCTACAACACTTTGAGGTCCACCTGGAAAATCCAAAAGTGGTGTCTTAAGGCGCCTAGAAGACCTTTCCCGCACCCACCAGCCAGAATTATTCAGGCAATGCAAGACCCTCCCGAAGACCTCTAGGAAATTCTCGACACAATTCCTATACTCTTTCGTTAAGGAGCATTAACTTAACATAGAGAGAAAACTATAAAAAGGCAAAAAAACAAAAAAACTAAATAATAATAAATAAAAAGAAACAAAAAAACTTATAAAAATGGAAAAAAGCAAACAAAGGCAAAACAAAATCCACGAAAATTCCTAACATCACCATTAGCAAGTCAACAGAATATCGCTTAAGCAGCAGCAAAGGTACACTTGAAACAAGAAACTAAAAACGAAAAACCAAGCCAATCACCAAACGTACTCAATCCTGAAACAAGCTACCTTTAACCATGCTATGGGCAAGGTTTTGCAGGATTCCATTGGCTGTAATGCGAATGCTATAGCATAACTTCCTCCTGCAAATTATCTGCACCAATTTTGAACATAACCGGTCAAAACCAATTCTAAGCTAAAGAGGATGGAAAATACTAAAGCCTCCTGAAACAATACCATATCTCCTCAACCAGTCCAGTACTAACAGGGGGTGGAGTTTTAGTGGGTGAGAATCCCACACTATTGGATGCACCGGGTATCCTTCGTCTTTTAAAGATTTCTCCACTTCCACGCAAAATAAAAAAAAAAGTCACGTAAAACATCCCTTTACTCCTTAGAAACATCTCTCTAGAAACAATATAATTACTCTCCAATATATACACTAAATGCTTGTTGTTAGAGTATTTTTCCAGTTCCTGGAAGGCTGCAATTACCATCATAATTCTTAAACCTAATAAGGATTCGAACTGCGTCTCGTCTTACCTAAACCTTATAAGGATACGAACTGCGCCTCGTCTTACTGGCCGACCACTCTCTTCAATGTCCTGGGTAAGATTTTTGAGACGATAGTGACCTACCGTCTGAGGAGCGTGCTTGAATCAAACAACATTATTCCTGATAACCAATTTGGATTCAGAGCTTCTTGCGCAGACATCACCCTTTCCTGAAATTCCAAACTGAATTAATCCGCTTACTAAACAGCAGCCTCTGTTCCGTAGCAATTTTCCTGGACATTTCCCAGGCATTCGACTCAGTCTAGCATGTAGGACTAATTAGAAAGCTAAAAGGACTTAACCTATTACATACAACCACTTTAGTGTTCATCAAATCCTACCTCACCAACTGTTCCACATGCTTCAAAATAGGAGATGAATTATATTTAGCCCCGATGGCACAACCTACTGGGCCTGCGGGCCCCAAACTAAAACACTCAGCCACAACATCCAAAATTGTATTGACACGTTTTCTGCCTGCGCAAAGAAATGCCGAATAACGCCAAATCCTGGTAATACCCAAGCTATTCTGATCCAGCACTCCAACTACACAAGAAATAAACATCAGAACCCTTCTGACATGGGAAGAATACGCTTATGGGAAGGCCTATGGTATTCGCCTATGGGAAGAATCCACCTCACTACGGGATGAGAATACATACGTACTAAGGCATAACATTCAGTACAACCTTGATACTTATACTTTACTTTGGAAAAATGACTCCACAGCTGGAAAAACGACTTAGATTCGACTTTGCCTGAGTTAGAGAACGAGTCAATCTAATCTCAGCTCTCAGAGGACGACTATAAAATACTTCACAACACCTAAAAACTTACTATCGATTACAGAGCAATACTGTACTCTTCCGCCATAAACAAACACGCAGGCTAACAACTTGTGAGCATGCAATTCTTAGGGAAAATCACTAACTCCATTACTTCAAGTTTCCAAACGCTAACTTGTATGATCATTGCGCCGCCACTTCAATACGTGATAGATTGAAAACACTTCAAGCTAAATATCCGTAAAGATGCTCACAAGAAAACAACCCAATAGCCTATAACCCCTGAGGTCCAGCAGAAAAACTAAAGCAGAAATACTAGGATCTAGACTCCACGGATGGAAACTATTAGGCCCAGGCACACATATTTCTGTGTATCATAGACGCCACAAAAAACTCACAGTATTTTTCCACTGATCAGGGTTTTTCATACTGCAATAATGTCGACAATTTGATGTCACCAACATCATCACCAACACCATCCAGAAAATGGCATCTTTTATCGTTGCGTCGAAATTGTGTTTGAAAGCTGTTCTTTTTCACATAGGAAACGTTCATCCATCCCTATTGGGCACGCAATCCATATGAAAGGGACGAATGAAAATATGATTTGTCTTCTCGGCACAATTAATTACAAAATGTACAAATGGAATATCAGCGCAGACCTCAAAGTTGTAGCAATTCTACTCCGTTTATAACTAGGGTATGCAGAAACCTGCTGATTTCTTTGTAGTGGGACAGTTGATCAAGAAATTCCCACTACATTGTTAACAATGACTAGTCAGAGCTAAGTATATTCTTGGACAAAAGAATATACTTCATAAGTCACTAGGGGAACCTGATAAAATATTTCTACCGCAATTACACATAAAATTAGGATAGATGAAACAAATAAAGACACAGTAATAGTAGGAAAGATAGGTTTAGTTATTTCTTGCCGCTCAGTACACATTAGTTATGTAACGATTATAAAACGTATTGTCCGCGTGATAAAGAGTAGGAAACGTAAATAGTATTGATTGATAATACGGCTTGGCTCGTTGCTGGTGTGGAGACCCCTGTGGCCTCAGTGAAATGTGTGATAGACCGTAGCACGGAACAATTAACGAGCGAGTTGCTCCATAGAGACCGTATAACAGAACAAACAGTCTGTGAAGGTCCAATGCCTAGAAATACCTCGCATTTGCATAGAATATTTTAGTTCACAACTCGAAGAGCCAGTCGCTGCAACAGCCCAGCAAGCCTCTGAAGAAGTAGCCAACCCATTACAAGCCTGAAGACCTGGTTTATCTTTACTATTCTTTAAAGATAAACATTTATTAATATTCTTAAAACCGATATTGATACCAAACTTTTTAAATAAATGTGGTAATGAATTTCTCAAATTATTTAAGTAAGTGATCAAATAATATTTAAACTGGCTTGAAACCGTCTGATTAATTAAAATACTAGCAGCTTTTCTTTGTTTATTTAGAATTTTATTTGATAGTCTTATCCTCAAATCCATTAACTAAACCCAGGCATCTGATTGTATTGACTTCTAATATAAAGTTATCATAGGACATTGGAACATTTAAGGTTCTATGAATTAGTGAATGAAAAGCTGCATATTTGTGATAATGAGGTTTGAACCTTGAGGTCTTAAGATATCCGTAAAAGTGTTTTTTCTAAAGATCTTTAAAGTGATATTGATACAAATATAATCAGGGTTAATATCTAAAAACGAAATATGTTTATTGCTAGAAAATTCATATGTAAATTGAATATTAGGTTTAAAATTGAAATAAGTTTTAATCTCAATAGTAGTGTCTGAGTTACTCTCAATTATCATCAAAACGTCATCCATATACCTTCTATAAAATTTAATGCATTTGACCAGCTCATGATTAGAACCAAAAATCACAGCTTCTAGATGATTATGTAGATTTCAGCTACAAGAGGATACAGACAAGAACCCATAGCTATTTTATTTAATTTAATTTTTAATTTTATGAGACTTCTTGTTGTTAACGATTGTTTGTTTACATTCATTAATTTTAAATATTTATTTCCACATTTATTCCACATTTCTTGTTTTGAATAAAACATTTTGGAGTAGGAGCACCGTTGTTTTCCTAATTCAACAATTACTCTAAAGTACCTGTTATTGTTTTCTTTATTTAAATAAATGTTTGAGTGCTTACATATTTACAATTTTAATGTTGTCTAACTGTAAGATTACTAAAGCTGACAGTCAAAACTAAATACGTCAACTTTTGTTTTATGTAAAATATAATAAAACGTATGAGTTCCAGGATGAGAAATTTTTGTTTGATTGTCTTGAACGTGTGTAACTGACAATATTAAATATCGGTGAGTGCACAGGCGCTCTCATGCGTTTGATCCGTTTTTCTAAATATACATAGGCTTATCCTAAGCTTATCCTACAATCAAATATTCCCTGAATATGTAAAATAAAAAATGGATCTGAGATAAATTAAAAACACCAGCGATAAAATTATTATGCTTGAAATATGGCCGAAAACTTTACAATGTTTCACTTGTGTCACGTATAAAACTCTTTTTAGCATTTTGCACTTTCCAACTAACTTCGTTTGTTGTCGTTTGTTGATGTCTCCATGTTGAAATGTCAACGATGAAAAACTATTACACTCTGTTTTCGTTATGTTACATGTGTACTCCATTCTGTTGAGCGGATTTTAACAAGAAACAATGCGTTTTAAAACACATTTCATAATTTTTTGTGAATAAAAACTAATTTATTGTCAATAAGTATGTCTTAGGAGTAGTTAAGGACTAGTGATGTGTCGTTATTTAAAGAACGTTTCTTTTTAGTGCGGTATATGTTTGGAACGCCATGTATCGCGATGTCATTTGAAAATAACTTGAAAAGTTATCATTTGGAACCTACAATGGAATGAGTCAATGAATTATTTTTTAGTAATTTACTTTTCTCCGCCATCTCTTCTTCGAAAGTTCATTGAAAATTAATTTTGTAATAAATAGAAAAAAAGTTTCTACTTCGAACGCACTAGCATAGTTTTCTACCTTCATGAAAGCAGCAAGAGAATATATAATTATACACGCATGCATTATATGCGACCAGTAGCAGGCACACATTTACACACAAGCACACATAGTCAACACAAGCGTTGGTCGAGAGAGGTACGCAGCCAAATATATACATATGCATGGTTCATTTGCAATTATGGTTCCAGTAGAAAATATGCATGAACAACAAACGCAATTAAACGTATGGGATTTACTGCACCGATTTTTTATATCACTCCGATCTGCATACCGCTGATTCTAAAAACATCTGTACCGTTTTCTATTATTGTACACTATTTATTGTACACAAATTGAAATCTATAGGTAAACTAATATGCATACGCAATAACAAAGTAAAATAATATTTATTGTTTCTAATACTCCCAATTTTAATTGACTGAAAATGACAATTGAAGTTAATTATAATTCAAAATTTGTTAGGCTATTCCATTCCATTAAAACGTTTAAAAATAAAAGAATGAGGAACTAATATGATTTGACTCTATGCTATTTCTTCTTAGGTCCTAAGTACGGTTCTGTAGTGGATCTTTTTTTTTGTTACGACAAGCCATCGAGATTACAATTGTCGGTGCTGGCCGGATTAAATTGTTTAACACGGTGGTTGGCTAAGGAAAACAATAATACGTAGTTGAAAACAATAATCATGCATTGCTGATGATGCAAAATTTATTAATACATTATGAATACGGATATGCGGTTTCTAATCGTTATCGCCGAAATTATATCGAAAAGGCGTCCTGAAGGGTTGTTGGATACAACCATCCCTTACCAGTAATTAGCAGTAGTGGCACTTTGCCTGAAGCGGTCGGTGAAATTGGCGAATCTGGCGCTGAGGGAGAATCTTTTTGTTCGTCGGATGCTGGTATAGGCGCAGACAAGTCTAATATGAATCGCGGAATCCGCGTACAACGTGGATGGTTGGATACCAATATCACTGGAATCGGATCGTGATCATTCACGTTGTTCTCGCTTGGGCGGTACTTTCTGGCCAACTTCTTCTTCTCATGATGGAGTCCTCGTCTTGGCATCTGGACCACGCTCAAATAGGGGAGAAATAAGAATGAACACGCGAGAAAAAGCCTAGAAGAACAGAGTACTCAGAAGATTATGCAGAAGAGCATTGATTGGTACTTTGCTTTTGTTTTTTCTTGCGTAGATGTTTAATGAAAACTGAATACTTAGTATAATGCTAGTTCGAACAAATCAACTGTCGGCTGCGATAGCGCTCGCTGACCGAAAAGTGGATATGATCGTATTTAAGAATTAGTGCAATGGTTCTCGTAGGCAGACCTGAAGACAATTCAAAAATTGAGTCTCCTGGATGTTAGGATGGTTTGGGGTTTTCTATATGAAAATATCTGTTAGGGGTACGCTTTTAGTGAGTCGTATGTGGCCAGAGACTCATCTGTGATGGCTCGAGGGGCGTTGGTTTGAGAAAAGCTTTTGCTAAAATTCTTAGGAAGTTTCGACCAACAAGAAAACAACTAACTTTCACCCGTTGGAATATTTAAAGTTGAACATTCAGTGGCGTAGCGAGCATTATTGGCGCCGTGCACGATACTTCTTTGGCGCTCCAAAAAAGGCAAAAATAGAATTTTTCCGCGAAATTAAGTTTGTCGTGGCGCGAAATCAAGTTTGCGAGTGGCGCCCGGGCCATGATAGACTGAGTTGTCTCCCTCCCTTTCTACGACATTGTCAAATTTGCATTATTTTTCTGTAAAATTTTACCAAAACATAAGCTGTTTAACTAATCGGAGCAAAGTACAAGAGAAATTTGTAACAGCAAATAAGAATAAACTTTAGATATGCAAAAAGTAACTTACTGATTTTTCCTCGAAGTAATTTCTAGAGGCCAAAATAACGGTCAAATGCACCAGCAAGCAGAATTAATGGGTTTTGTGCCACTTCGTAACATCGTAACTTTTCCCGCGAATGCTTTAAAGTATGCATGTGTTTGATATTCGCCTCCGCGTTTTTATCTCTTTCCACTACATTACTGTTAAACATTTACGTTTTTCTCTCGTTTATTTAGTTTTTATTTAGCGAATTTATATATTATATCCGAATTTAATTAAATGTGATTAATCAATTTATATTATACTACTGGTGGCCCAGCGGTCGAGATACGACCGTAATTCATTAAATTTTTAAGTTTGAACGTTATTCATGATCTTTTGTCAAAGAGTAACCTCTATAATTATTGAATATAATTTTTCAAAATAATTTCATCATTTTGTATACTATTTACACTATTTAAATTTGCATTTGGTCTATTATCTCTGACTCCGACCCGTCAATGTTCTATGTCGAGACATTCTAAACGCTTTTAAATCTCACTCTCCTCCGTGCGCGCACTCTCCTTATTGCTTCATGCGTCAAATGATACTGACTGCTGACCGACTACACGAATATCGAGTGGCATCGTAGGCATGTGGCGTGCATGAACGTAAACAAATGACACACTATTATGTGTTTGACAATGGCAGTATCTAAGTAAACAATCAATGTTTTATTTTACTTAATTTTATGTTTTTGTAACACATATTATATATAGATTTAAGCTTTCTGCATTCATTCTCCATATAAACTTTAACTATGCCAAAGATCACACTCCTCCGTGTGCGCAATATGCTTAGAAGGGGTACAAAGTTTACTATTCACGTATTAATATATAGATTAGAAAATTGCTTATTACATTAATTATTTGAATTAATTTACATGGGATATATTATCCGATAACATAAACGATCAAACGATTACAAGTATAGTAATTATTGTTCTCCATTGTTGAGTTGAGCGTTTATGAATGTAAATCTTTTTGATTTATAAGAAGGCAACTTATACAAATCGTCAATTAAACAAGAAATTAATTTACAGGTCTGTTCAATTATTTTTTAAAATATATTAGTTTCTTTCATAAATTTGAAAATTAGTTGAATCTTAAAATGAATACTGAACATTTACAATATTTAATTGCGTGTATGTTTAAGTGTACGTGAAATAAAAAAACTATAGTTAATGCTTAAGCAGTAAATATTTTTGCTTGTCACTTAAAGGCATAGATTTATTGAGTTTTAGACGGAACCGAGGACGGTACTTTATCGCGGTATCTTCATGGAACGAAGCGGTTGGTCGCGTTCCGAATGTGGAACTAGAATTCCCTTTACTGTTAAGGCTTGTGTATAGAACGCTATGTTTTTTTAAGTAAGCTTATTTTGAGCCAGAAGTATTAGGTATAAATATTAAGTATGATATTGGATTGAGTTCCTACTTCCATTCCATCTTCAAACTTGGGACACCAGTGATTTGCCATTCCTTTTGCTTAAATATTATATTATTTAATATATTCATATATTATATAAATTTATAATATTCATACTTTTAATATAAATGTCAAAGTACAACGTTTATTAATTAATTTCATACATCATTTAAAACTCAAATATCAAATTTATTTTTCAATTGTACGTTATATATAAAATAGAGCAATGGATTTTACTGCACAATATTTATTTTCCCGAAAAAAAAAATACAATTTAACATAATGGAAACAACCTTTGTTGAAATATAAAAAATAGACATTAAGTTAACCATCAACTGTTATTTCCTTCATGATTTCTATTGTGGCCCGAAAAACTTTGGAAGGACATATCGAAGCATAAGCGAAATCACCATGACTCCAATCCGTTAGGTTTGTTACACCTGCCAAAGAACGTTTCATCGTCCGATTGATGTAGATTATGTCTTCAATATGCTGGAGATAATCGTTTTCACCAAATACGTAATAAATTGGCATATCAATATTATCCAGATTGTATGGCTTAGGAGATTGGCTCAAAGTATGTCTATATTTGTTTAATGTACCTAAAATGAGTAGGTTTTATTAGAAAGCGTCCATTCATTCAGTTTTATATATCGGCTTAAAAATACTTGCTCGTAGCCCTGAAAATACCTGATGCCTCCACCAAGATTTCAAACCACGGAAAATAGGAGGTCTGAAAGTTTAAGTCAAAGGTATAAGAGCATTTAATCTTATGGTTGTATTCGGAAAATAAATTAAAGATTCAATTTAAGTTAAACAAATTTAATGAAAGATTTAGTTGGTTTACAAATACATTATTGTAATTATTTATTTGAAGAGTGTAAAAACGTATAGCGACAATTTATTCAAATATAATTCATTCTACTAACAGTTTTTAACAACCCTTCAACTCAAGGAATAGTAATTGAGTTTAGACAATGTTACAGTTAATTAGCAACAACCTAAGTGATTATTTTAATTTATTAAATTTAGATCTGTGGATCAACCCTTACACAATTATTTGAATATAATAATTCATAGAAATATCTTACATTCTCGTGTCTATTCCAGTCGCCATACTACCCAATATAAACGTAAAAATAAAGTCGAGAATTAAAATGCTTTACTTCTAACTTTTAATTGACAGGGCTGGCACTAAAAATGTTCCTTACATTGATTCTCCTTGGAATACACTTTAGCCGTGCCCCAAGTAGAAACTGCAGCCTTTGGCCTTGACATTGCCTGACTTTACTAATGGAATGCAACTAGATTCCGTTTTATCTAGCGCGTGTAACCAAAATGATATATTTCTCGTATATAATTTGAGAGATTAAAATATTAAGGTTGCCAGCTAGATTTACAATTTAATGCTACTTTATAATTTCTGATGTGTGACAATATTTAATAATAATTATGGTTGCCAACTTGCTGCGCTTAACTTTGTATTTTAATTTATCATGATTTTTGCTACGCGGCATTATAAAATTTTTGAGTGGCCAAAATTTATTCATACCCAAAGGTTATTTCAAAACGTAGTTCGATTTTATGAGAAAATACCTTTATTCATCTTTCATTTGTAATATGCTTTTAAAATTAAAATACAATTTATAAGAAGTAAACTAAATTAAAAGTTTAAGCTTTCATTAAACTTTCAAGTGTAAAATATCCTGTGAGACGACTTTAGTTAACATCTTTCCAGCACTTTGGTAACGTTTGTAGAACCATGGAATTACAATTTTTTATATAAACTGGAAGTCCTATATCTCAGAAACTGGAGCAAATCAATAACTATTATAAAGGCAAAACTGAATGCGATATACTTTGGTAGATCGGGGAACCCTGTAGAGGTGTGTAAGTATATAACTGAAGAAGGGATAAAAGTAATGAGAAGTAGTATGAACGTATTATGGAAAGGAACAGACGATCTTCCGTATAAATGAAAACAAGGAGAAGTTATTCCGATGTATAAAAGGGGTGAGAGGAGTGATGCAAGAAATTACGGAAGGATAACTCTTATCAATGGTATAAACAGAATATTTGCAAGGATTCTAAACTAAAAGCTAAAGGAAGAAATGAAACAAAAATAGATTACTATTAAACATTCACACTGGATTTGTCAAGAAAAGAGGAACAGAGGATACTACTGTAATTGAAATTAAATAATAAACCAGAAGATATATCTGCTGTATTGCAGATATTGATTTGAAATCTGCATTTGATAACTTGGTGAGTATGAGATTATGGAATAGAATGGAAGAAGTCGGATTATCGGAAAGAATGAGGGGGTTGATAAGGAGAATGTATGCAGGATCAGTGACAGAAGCGAAAGTTAGTTTTGGATGGTTTCAATTAAACAGGGCAGGGAGTGAGACAAGGATGTCCTCCGAACGCAAATTGATTTAATATTTATATGACTGATTTGGAACACGTCATGAGGAAGCGACAGGATGGAGGTGCTTTGTTAGACAGAAAGATAGTGTAGTCGCTGAGTTACGCAGATGGTATTGTATGTAGAGTGAATGATGAAGATGGAATGATTGAGAGTATTCATAAGTACATGAAACAAAGAGGTCTGGATACCAATATAGGAAACACTATAATAATTTTGATCAAAAAAGCAAAGAAAGAAAGAAAGCAAGAAGGATGTATTTTGTATGAAATTTGAACAAATAGAATGTATGAAGAAGTACCATTAACGGGATTATTGCCTAAGTGTAGTGGAGGAGGCAGAGAACATGCAAGGATGGTGACAATGAAAGCGAAAGTAGCGGCTGAAAGAATGAAAAATGTGTGGGAAAAAAGTCTGGAAAGTCAGTGAGTATAAAATAAAGGGAGGATTCAAGAAAGTAGCAAACTATGAAATGAATGTTATGAAACACGTGGATGACAGACTTGTCAATAGAGTGCACATGCTGGACAAGGAAGGGGGCAATACAGACTGTAGAATGAATGAGTGGAGTAGAGATAGAAAAAGAGCAAATGAGAGAATCAGAAGGTCTATGAAAGAATGGCTTGTGCAAATGAAGGGAGATCAGAGAGAAATTAAAAGGATAATGTGGGATGTGGAAAACCAGGAATGAGATAAATATCACTTTTCAGCAAGTCAAGTGATATACAACGTGGACGAAACTGGAATTTCTACAGTTCCTAACAAACCGTCAAAAGTGCTATCACTCAAAGAAAAAAAGCAAGTTGGTAATTTATCGTCTGGTGAGCGAGGTACCATGATGACTGCAGAAATTTGTTTTAACTCTGGTGACTAGTATTTTACTCCCTTACTTGTGATACTCAGAGTAACTCAGAGTAAATGGATCTCGCGTTTGAAGATGGTGTACCCCCAGAAACACTTATTGTATGCCATTAGGCTGCATGGATGCAAAAAGAAATTTTTTCAACAACATGGTTTAAACATTTTTTGAAATATGCAAAACCACCAGAAAATGAACAAGTACTTTTAATTCTCGAAGGTATTTCCACACACGTGAAATATATTGAATTGGTTGATTTTGCACGACGAAACCAAGTTCATATTCTTGTGTTTTCTCCTCATACGTCGCATGTACTCCAACCGTTGGTTGTAACATTTTTGTTTCCATTGAGCAAGTTTTATGAAAAAGAAGCCATGACATGGCTACGAAATCATCCCGGAGAAATTTTGCCTATTAAAAAAATTCCTTCGTTATTTGGCCAAGCATCTTTAAGACTTATTTAAGGCTACATAACAGAATGCTGTAAGTGGCTTCAAAAACACAGGGTTTTGTCTGCTGAACCTTTATATCTTTCTTGATGATGTCTTTGAACCATCACTTAATACAGATACTGATCGACCAGAAGGAGAACAATCCACTGAGCCACAACCAGAATCATGTACATCGTCTTCAGCATGTAATTATTGCACTTATTCATTTGATTCTTAAGTACAATCAACATCTTTCAGTCAACATTCAACGAGTTTTCTTTCACAATCATCTTCAGTTCCTAATGAAATAAAATCTAATTGTGGGTCAGCTACACGTTTACATACTTCTATCCAAATATCGAATTCAAGATTACATGTTTTGCCATCAGATAATGTAACAGCGTCAAAGCAGTCATTAAAAGCCAAAAGAAATACTCAATGGTAAGACTATGGTCCTTACAAGTTTCCAAACTTTCAGGAATTGAAATCTTTACTTGAAAGTTCACAAAACTTTAAGAATTCCAATAAATAAGAGGAAATTTTTGTGGAAGATGAAAAAATCCACAAAAAAGCAGATCCTGATTCCCATTCAGGTTCTAGTAAAGATTTGTTATAGCAAGATTCTAGTGATAAATTACATTTTTCAGATGACGATAGCAAAAGAATTGAAAACAAAACTCTCACAATCAATGATACTTATATTGCAATAAACTCGTTTGTTGTTGTAGAATTAGAAGATCAGAAAAAGAAAACTAAAAAGAGTTCATTGGGGAAGTGCAAAAAATTGAGAATGAATCATTTGTTGTAAAATTCATGCGACAATAGAGGATGAAAGTATTGTTTATAAGAACGAAATAAAAGCAACTAGATTAAACTTAGCGCATTTATGGCACGGAAAAATGAGATTTCTTTAATGAGAAACAATTTCAATATTTATATTTATGGTAAAAAATTATCATAAATTGTTTTCTTTTTATTTTTTATTAGAATTAAGTTTATGTTCAAATATTCTTTATACTTTGTCGCATATCTGTAGTATAAGGGACGGCCCGGCCAGATAGACGCAGACTAGAGTCCGATGAAAGAAATTTCTTCTGCACATGATTGACTCAACACACCCCGACCTAGCATACACAGTTGGAGATAGCGTGGCACTAGATAGTGTGTGTCCGACAGTAGTAGGAGATAGAAGTAGTTGCAAACAGTTCCTACCAGATAGCAGCCAAGCCGCGAGAGGTGTTCCAAAATGGGCCAAAAACAATAACCGTTCCATGGGGCGTTATTTTTTGACAGGTATTTTTGAACAGGTATTGTGTTTGACAGCTGTCTTTTGAAAATTCAAGATGTCGGATGACATCGCATTTCCGGTCTGAGTTCTAAGACATGATACAGAGACTTGTTTTATCGAATATTTGGCGGAAATTTTAAATTCTTTAAGGATTAATGGTATAATTTTAGGCTTTTGACACATGCTCTGCTCCGGGGCCTGTGCCAAGGGGACCTGGCTCTGCTGCAGGGGCCACCGTGGTGACCGCGTCATTTGGGGAACATGTTGGATGTAAACAAACATTTTAAGTTATGTTATTAGGTATTTTTGAAACTGGTATTTCTGCTAACTACTGATAGCACTAGCCCATAGTGTAGTTTCCTGTATGCTTGTCTAGATATTATATCGTAAATTCGTCGCTAGGTGGCGTTATGTTGTTGTTTTCGGTAACATTGCATAAATCCAAGATGGCCGCTGGTCTAAATGTAAACAAAAACACATGTGGTCTGGTTCAAAAGCATGTGGAAAGTGCATTGAGGTTCCACCCCATCCCAAATTTTACTAAATTTACGTGTTAGCAGCGCAAAAGTTACTAGATTTAAACCGAAAAGTCCCTAGATTCTGAAAAGTGACTAGGTTCTATTAGGTGTGGTATAGAAAAATAAATGACTTTAAAAAATATACGGAAGTCGTACAAAATTTTCATAAAAATGACGTTATTGGACAGATTATTGACAGCTATCATTTGTGGTACGCATTTGCGTTTGATATCCAATATGGCGGATGATAGATCATTTCCGCCTGGCGGAATTTTTAAAAAAAATTTTTAATAGTATAACTTTGGGCTGGAGACGTCATGACCTTGACTCAACTCGTTCAAAACGAAATCTTCTTCTTTATAATTGGTTACAATTAGTGCATGCGTACTAATTGTAAATCAAGATGAACACTATTTCGGTAGAACACTAAAGTTAAAGCTATGAATAATATACTTAAACATTTTCTAAATCTCAGTACATACAGCTTTTTGAATTTTGCATGTAATGAATTATTAACTTCATAGAAGAACCAGTAGGTACATGCGAACTAATAAACCCCATTCGTTCCGATTCGATATATTTGCTTGTTCCAATTGAAAGTGTGTGGAGCGTCCAAGAACACAATCCATTGAATTCGGAATCGATGTTACATAACCATGTGTAAAATAGCTTTCTGATAAATGAATCTGGAAATGGTGAACTATTGAAGTATCCAATGTAAGATACAAGTTTTGTCAACTAAAAGCAGTACAGATTTCATTATGATAAGGTGTATATAATAGTAGAGAATCTTCTAATAATTGCTATCCTCGGGGCCTGATCCTGAGAATGATACTGAGAATTTAATAATTGTTTCTCTCACTATTATTATTAGTAACGTGTGTGCAAACGTCCTTAAATATGAGTTAGTAAGTGAAATCAAAACTTTTTTTATTTTTGAATGTAATTTATACAAATAATTTAGTAGATATATAGTATTTACCCACAATCTGTCTTCGAGCCATCCAATGGTTCTAAAAACTTTTGTTCTACACAGAAATAATGTGGGTGCCCAGGCAAAATGAGCTTTTATATATTTATTATATTCTGGTTTTTCAGCTCCCATTAAAAACATAAGGAGTGCTCCCATTGAATGACCTACGCTGATGAGTGTTTGATGACCTGTAACTTGTCGTATGTGATCAATACATGCTGGTACATCATATATGGCCATTTCATGAAAGGAAAAATTCCAATAATTTGATGAGGAAGAGGGATATCGAGTATGGGCTGTGGAATAGAGTGTACCCCTCAGATGTGGCATCCATACGTCATAACCATTATCAGCAAGTAGATATGCTAAAATGAAAATAGATTCAACATTTAACGCTCTTCTGGTGAATTTGAACTTTTATAAGATTTTTATCTATCCTGCAGTTGCATTTTGTTCCATAGTTTTCATTCAAATTATGTTTAGTTCATCTCGGGTTCAAAATAATAGTTTAAAAGAAACGTTTCAAATCTGGTGATTGAATTCAGAATCTAAAATCTAGATATAACTGCACATATTACTAAAATCTAGACATTACCATAGTTTAGAAAGGCAATTAATCAATTACAGATTTATTATTAAAAGCCACTTGATTGAGGTAATGATACAACAATATATAGTAAATAAGCAAATTATAGTTTAACAATTAGTTATTTAACGTGAGACGTTGGAAATGTTCCTTGTTCCACAATACATAGTCGGCTCCCCGAGGGCACGAATAGCTAAGTACGTAAGTAGTCCAGTGGGTCCTGTTCTTGTGGATAGCTGAAACGTCTCTAAATACTTATTGAATGACACAGCATTTACAGTTTACACAATAAGTCTATTTATTATTGTAGATAACAGAATATAAACTGAGATATAAATGTAATACTTCATATCGCATTACTGAGGGTTAACAAA
Organism: Adranes taylori; assembly: GCA_009867245.2. NCBI lineage: Eukaryota > Metazoa > Arthropoda > Insecta > Coleoptera > Staphylinidae > Adranes > Adranes taylori. Next base: position 19,907 of record WYDF02255172.1, read on the forward strand.
TAAATAATAGCTAAAATATTATATATATATATATATACATATATATATATATATATATATATATATATATATTATGTATTATCTTTGTTACGTGCTCCATTATAAATATTTTATA
>WYDF02255182.1:0-20020 GCA_009867245.2 Adranes taylori
TTTCATAATCCACGAAGCACAGATACATCGGTACCCAGTATTCTCTGGCCTTTTCTATTAGCTGTCTGGCATTGAGAGAGGCTGGTCAAGGCTGGGAGGTATCCAAAACCTCCGTAGACGACGACAACGATCTTGCTAGCTTCCAACAACTGCAATGATAATTGCAGCAGCCGCCATTGCAGTATCTTCTGCATCACTCATTTAAGTTAAATTAATACTATGTACCGATGCGTGCCGGTCGACTAGTCCACTCTAGAAAAGCAGCGTAAAATCCCTGCTATACAATTTATGATAAGTAAGCAATACGTGAACGAAAGTGCGCTCGTATCTTTCAAGCAATAAATTTATTATTAGTTCAATCTAATGTAGGGTTCCCAAAATGTATCTATTTAGTCGACTTAATTTATTTCTAGTAACATGCTTTGTTACATAGTTATATTCCACAGATGCCTTATAATTTAACTTAGTATTGCACTAGTTTTACCAAACATAATTTCTGAAAGTATTTTAGAGTATCCTTCTTGCGAGAAATAGAAACAATTTTCTTGTCGTTTACTTCCAATGTAATTATTCAAATGTAACTTCCAATTGATCGGTATTTTAATTGATTGGTATGGCCCATCATCCAGTTTAAATGTTTTGTTTAGATTTTATTCAAAAAAATTATTCAAAAAAAATATGTAAAAGTATCGAATTAATCTTTATGCGATTTTACTTTAGACTGTTAAAAATCAACAACACAACACACCAGGACAGATAACACGAGATCGTCCGACAGTCACCAGAGTTCATCTTTGTTTGTCGACATCTACCAGCAAAACATACATCTACCGGTATAGGTGAGAATTCGCCGGAAAATTTTCCGAAAACATTCAGAGAGATCAATTGGAAGTGTTTTTACTTCGTTATTACCACGTACACTACAATTGTTGAGATTGTTACTATGATTATTGTTGTTATTGTTATTATAATTGTAATTATTGTTCTAGTTCTAGTTATTGTTGTTATAATTGTCGTTATAGTTGACACTATCTCGTCACTATAAATATCGTGTCATTGCTCCTATCGATCTGGTAGTTTACTCCCCGTTTGGTCGTTGACACTAATAAGTCCAGTTCCTCATCGCCTCAATCCCTCGAAGTCGTTGTCTTGTTCTTGCTCCCATCTATCTGTTCGTTGCTCCCGTCTACCTAGTTATTGCTCCCGGTCGTTAACTCTTTCCCGGATAGTTTTGGACACCACCAAACCCAATCCCTCGTAATCGTTGTCTCATCATTATCGTGTTGTTCCATTTATGTAGTTACTGACTCCCTTTCCTTGTATTTTTATTACTAACACCACTAAATCCAATCCTTAGTAGCCCCAATACGGTCACCTAAAACACCCCAACACTAGAACTACTATGAATTAAGTCGGTATGTCTGAAGATGCCCCGAAAGTGGTGAAACTATAATCACAATCTGAACAATTGTACTATATGTGGTAATAACGAAGTAGAAATACTTCAATTGATCTCACCATGGATTAAAAAAGAATATTAAACAAGAAATAAATGCAATAACAAAAATTTGATGCTGCCTATAGTTTAAAATATGAAATATCTCATACATACGTTCTATGGATGAGAGAATAAATTAGCAAGTCATTTAGTGAAGTAGAAACTATAAAATTAGACATATTTGAATTTTATTACAAGATAAATGATATTTAAGTAACTGTGTTTACGGTTAGATGCTTATTTCAATATCCTCTTTAATTTTTATTCGCGGTAAAAGCATTAAATTACAACAAAATAGAAGAAATAAAGATTATGTTAACTAGATATTTTATTGATTGATAGGGAAAAGACAGACTGTTTTAACAGAGTTATTGGAAACATAATTTACATGCTAGCAACGTTGTGCTTTTTCAATAACTAATAAAAATATTTTAACGCTGAGGTCCTTTTAATTTAGTTCTACTGTATATACTTTGTGTACAATTAGTAATCAGGAATGATCTAATTGATTCAAGATGGCTAGATTCTTTGAAATGATTAGTGTTTTAGTACGTGTGTTTAGTATGACACTTACATCTTAGTAAAATATAGAATTTAGATGAGAATCGAAAGAAAAGTATTACTGCCGCCAACAGTTAAAAACACTTCATACATTTGAGATAGCAGGGAAAACGACGCTGATTAGCTATAGAATCGATAAGCAGCATACCATACAGTGCGCTGCTGTGCTGTTCGTAAATTTTCATAAATTTAAGTGGTGGTTAGTAGTCAGAAAGTTTAAAAATAGTAGTATCTTTGGAAGTACCTTTGAAAGTAGTAGTAAACCGTGAAAGTAGTATTTAAATAAATTAGTAATTAGTTAGTAGAGTATACAGAAGTGCATAGAGTAGTTAGTATTAACTTTTATTTAAGCAGTGTTCTTAAATAAGCCAGAAAGCTTCGCGAGTGGAATATAAAAATACAAGTATATAGATTTAATTGTCAAGTGTTGTACAATACGAAGGTGTACATTTGAAGATGGCTACCCACATGTAAGTGTTTTGTTGTGCTATTCATTTTAATGAACACAACTTGTTGCACATTTAATTAATCGTATTAATTTCATTTATGTAATGGTACTAATGTAATTAATTTTTTGCACTTTATTTCATTTTATTGAACCTTAACAAGAAATTATTTTTGGTTTCCTACACTGATTTATAGACTATATTTTAGTCAATTTAATGTTACATTTTCAGATTGATTTTCAATACCTAACATTAAACTTATTTACATTTTTATTGAGATCCTATAGATTGTTGGTAGCGGTCTCTAAACCATCAGCTACACGCCTACCTGTTAACATCAAGCTAAATTACAAGCTACATCCCTTGGTCTAATCCCAAAATCTAGTGAAAATGTTAGGTTTGTACAAAATCTGAACGAATCTCACCTCTCCATGTGTTTACGTACCTAAAATATACGTGACATTATTGAATTTAAAGCAATGAATTATTTTTGCGTTAAAATTACTGTAGTTTAAATTATTACTCTGTCGAATAAGGTCGTGTGGGTTCTAAAACTTTGTAAACCGAAATAGTAAGAAGACTACAATTTTCTGCTACTCAATAGAGTTCTATAAAATTTAGTCCAATACTTTGATTGGTAATTTTCAAAAATTTTCGCGATTGGCTATGTTACTATTATGACAAATGTGTTTTTGTCCACTAACCTAAAAATGATAATCGATTTGCACTGCAAATGTTATTCTACATGTTAAATATTATTCTATATTTTATTTGATATATAAAATCAATGTTTAACTTTATAATACAAATTGATAAATACAAGTGCGTACACAACATCTACCTCAAATAAAATAACATATAGAAAAAGCATAGTACGTACTTGCATTCAATATTTAAAATGAAAAGTTTAAACTACAAGGAATATTTTAAAATAAATCGCAAAATCAAGTGCGTACTCAACATTTATTTCAAACATACAGAAAAGGCATAGTACGCACTTGTATTCAATATTTAAAATGAAAGTTTAAATAGTCCCTACAAGAAATATTTCTAAAACATTTTGAAAATTTCAAGTGACTACTCAACTTTTACTTGGAATAAAATAGCATGTAGAAAAAGCATAGTACGCACATCTTCCAGGATCTACTGGGTGACTATTACATGGAACACTTTCAATTCGTCCACGGGGGTGCCAGAGACAAGGTAGTTTGAATCACGTTTTTCCCAAAAGTCACATCTGGCATTCTCTAAGCCTCGACAAGCCAGAGGTGACTTTGGCGAAACGTTGGCACACTGAAATGCCTACCACCCCGCGATATATATATATATATATATATATATATATACATATATATGTCTTACTTTGTGACTCGAGTTTCGGAAACTCGATGTCCGAAACTGTTGATTGATAAAGAGGATAAACAAAAACCAGTGAAAACGAAAAAACTCGGTGTTGAACACAAACCAATTTTTTCGTCTTCTACTTAGTCCTAGCATCTTGGCAGACGTGTGATGGCTACATGTATAGTATCTCAGCTTGTAGAGTAGTTCCCCTCACCTCTCTCGTTAGCATTTCTCGTCAGCTCAACCGCATTTGTGTGACCAAGTCAATCCTGCTTGTTGGTGATCAACCGCGACATTGTCAACCATTTGTCTGAACCACCAATCTTTTTTTCCATGTGCTTGCTGAGAAATATGTGACCAAAAGATGACAGCAGCGACGACTCTACTGTCATTTGTCCTATGGTCTGCGTAACATTTACTAAGTTAGTTCTAGTCGCGTTGGTTATAGATTTATCTCTCCAAACCTTAGTAATCAGAGACACTCGCAGCTTTTCTCGTTGTTCACGACGTCTTCCAAGTATATGGATTGACTCACTATCTTATAGTTGCCGATCATTTTCATATCCGTCCGGTTCACAGTTTCTCTATCGCGATCATTATATCAGTTTTATTGAAGTTTATACATAAACGATATTCAGCGCTTTTCTGTTCTAATCTGTTCATCAAATCCTCAGGTTCATCCTGGTTGGCCGCCATAAGTGCAGTCTCCTCCACGAAACGCAAGTTGTAGATTTTATTTCCTCCTACCGATACGCCTCCATTCCAAGCCTTTAAGATATACGCAAGATGTTGAACAGCAAAGGCGACATGATACATCCTTGGTAAACTCCTTTTCCCATTTTTCATGATATATTGTTGTCAACCTTGGCTCACCTATTGCGAGCAGTATGTTCTATTCAATAAGCGATTCCATTTTAGGTATCGAAGACTTTTTCGTAGTCGATGAAGATGATAATCGTAAGAAGATATTGGGAATCTAATGTAAAGATATTTAAACATTTTAACTAGATAATCTAAGCGAAATTTCGATTAATTAGCACATGCAAAATAATTGAAGCACACAGCTTGAAAAAACTTACCACTAAGAAGAAGAAATTGGTAACAAAGGGAACAAAGAAGTAGCTTCTACTTGAATATATTTTTTACTTCTGTATGTTAGAGAGAGGGAGAGATAAGTGAAAAATAATTTGAGCAATTGACTTTGAAATCAACAGGAGTGAGACGCAACAAACTTTTGTCCCGAGACATCGCCCGCGAGAGCACAATACTATCGACCGAGAATATAACCGAAAAAAGCTAGCAGGGAGCTCATAATTGTTCAGAATTTCAGTAGAGTTTGACGCTCATTATTGCATAGAATTTTAATAGATTTTGATCAGATTAAAAGTGCTCAGAATTTTAGTAGTTTGTATAATAAGTTTTATTTCAAGTACGCGATTTAATTTCATACTTGCTCATTCATTTTTGCGTCTCATAAGAATTATGTCTAAAGTAGCTATCTGAGAAAGTTTTACTCATATTTGTACTTCAGACATAATTCATAAGTATTATGTCATTTATTCTTCGAACTAAATTCATAAGAATTATGTCATATTTGTACTTCAGACGTGATTCAGAAGAATTATGTCACATATATACTTCATACATAATTTTTAAGAATTATGTCCGAACATAATTTTTAAGAATTATGTCCGAAGTACATATGTGAGTAAATATCAGTCACATTCGTATTTCGGACAAAATTCATAAGAATTATATCACATTTGTACTTCAGACATGATTAATAAGAATTATGTAACGTATGTATTTCAGACATCAATCATAAGAATTATGTCTGAAGTACATATGTTAGTAAATATTTATTCACATTTGACTTCAGATATAATTTTTAAGAATTATGTCACATTTGTACTTCAGAATTGTCTGAAGTACATATGTGAGTAAACATTTATTGAGACATTATAATTAGTAATCTACATCTAGAAAAACTAGTGATCAATTTCTACACAAAAGTTAATTTTTTGTAAGATTGTTTTAAAATAAAAATTATGAATTTAGGTGAATAATAATACTGACCAAAATTTAATTCAATTTCATAAATTCTGATACAACATAGTTTCCTTTCCAGACATAAATAAATAAAATAACGTCAGTTATATTTAATTTAAATGAAGTTTCGGGTTCAGTTTCGTCCATAAAAATGTTTGGAATTGCTTTCGTCCAGTTATATATTTTTGTCTCAGAGAATTGTTTTAATTTTTGGACTAAAATGAGTAAAATATTTTAATGCATTGATGTTAAAAAATATTGCAAATTTGTTCCGCAAATGAAATTAAAACATTTCCTTTGTTCAGTTTGTTTATAAGATCTTTCTAATAAATAATTTTCTATCTTAACATAGCAAAGAGAGAATTAAATTACGTTGCCTTGAAGAAAAACAGATTTAGCTGAAATTTTATTAAGATCATTTATATTTCTGTACTGTAAATGGCAATTCAAGCATTCCTATTGGCCTAAAGCGCCATTCATTTGGAAAGAGTGTACGTATCCTTAACAGTTTGCATGTTATTAATAATTGAATAGGCTTACGTATTCCGCTAACTTTTTATTTCTGTAAATTGGTATTCAGTGGACAGTTGGTAGATTTAGGCAACTTTACGTGCATTAAACAGACTATGAAATAACTATCACTCAAATTAAAACAAAATTCAAAACTGGTTTCCAGTTTTGTAGAAATTTTGATTCCTGTTCAAAGAATAGAAGAATATTCTTCAATAATTGCAATGAGCTTCCGTAGCTCCCTTACTATTGCAAATAGGTGACACACTTCAGTCTGATTCCAGGTCTGCTTGCACTGAAGAACTTCTAATTAGTTTTTTTAAATCCTTCAAGACTGAATAATGCTAAAAATTAAAGAAAAGAGATATTACTTTATGCTTCCGACGTCAACGGTTGTTTTGATAACAATTGTAACATGCTTCTCTGGGAGTCCTGGTAGTTCAACACCTTTTGAAGTAATTATGTTCTTCTAGTATTTCTGTGATTCCTGAGCCACAATTGTGATTTCAATGCTGTTATTTGGCAGAATCTAATGAACATTAATGAATATTAAATAGGGAACTTTCTCTACGCGTGTGTGCAGTTAGGTTGTTTATATTGCCTTCTTAAATTAGCTCTTAAGAAATTGGTGTGATACTTTCTGATCAGACTCGGACTTAACATTTGGTAACTACTTATATCTTTAGTGTATTTGGTTTAGTACTGAAAGTCTTGCTGTTGTCGGTCTAAATTGAACTAACGAAGGAGGAATTGTATGGGTCACTCTAAGCGTGCATGGCTTGCAGGTGTTAAAGTTTTTGTTGTGGTTCCACTGACCGCGAACGTCTCGTTTCATGGGTTCCGGTAGATTCTGGGTCGTTGGCACGCTCTAATTGGTAACTTGGGTCGGTGGTGGCCATTTAATCGACGGCTATATGTTTAACCCCTTTTAAGTTTTAATCCTATTAATTTATTCGTTTAAATCTATTAAAGCTATTAATATATACTAGATGATAACCCGTCGTCGAAAACGACTATCCATTACCAGGTTATATTTTATTTACCCAAATGAGTTGGGTTATTTGACCCCTGACGGTTTGATTACTGTCAGGGGTCACAAAATTTGGTGTATTTTTTTCATACTGCCAAGCGATAAAATAGTCAAGGATGATATTTCTGGTTTACTAGGATCGTACTGGGGAAAATCTGGGTTTTGTGATGACATGTACTTATTATTGGCACTTGCATACCACAAAGAACATTGACTAATCCCAACAGGCATACCATGTTTAATAAAATTGAACATGTCGATATCAGTCCAACAGTTCTAATTCAATCTTTGTAAGTTTCAACATTGCGCTCCAGCTTAAACCTAGCGGTGTATAATACGGAGCAAATTTCTGCAAATGACAAACGTCAAGAATTCAAGAATCGGCTAATAATAAGACATCGTTTTGTAAACACAAATTAGAGTATTTGCTCAAGGTTTCAATACCAAAGGTAGCCCAAATATTTTGAGCATGTAAATACTCTTCATCAGTTCTAATAGTTTTTGTCATATAGTTGTAAAATAATGTTTTATTATGTAACTGATTGTCATTTAATTTTGAAATCGAGTCCATATATTGATAGGGAAACATTCCTTTCTTTGTTATTAAATTAAATTTTAAATCATTGGAGAAATGTTGACGAGTATGGATAAATTGTTCGGGTTTAAGGTTTGTAGTAAGATTTTCAACTGAACTCGCCATGAATCGAAAAGAGTCTATGAAACGCAATTTAAAACAGACTCAATATTTATGACCATTTTTATTAGTATATGTACCCATATCAATGTTCTTACAAAAAGAAACATATTATTCTCTATTGTCTAAGCAATAACGTCATGTTCAAAAGATGTGCATAATAACACGATAAGTTATAGAGAAATATGGAAATAAATTTAGTTTAAATTACATGAGGGATGGCTTGCACTCTAAAGTCACCAGAAAGGTGACAATGGTTAGCCATACGTTTATCCTTCAAGGGCTTGAAACAAGTGTTCTGCATGTAATTAACTATACTAGGCATTTGGATAATATGACGTAATTTTGTTACATATATCTGTAGTCGTTGGATATCCAATATATTCATAAAACTTAAGGGCAGTCTAAACCAGGGCAAGTTCGAAATTTGCTGAGGGAACAATCAATATCGGAAACAATATAATAGGCAAAACTTTAGGGAATATGTGTTATAAAAGTATAGGACTAGGAAGGAGATGGATCACAAAATTTAATAGGAACTTGGTACGATTTAAAGTCACTATATAGTTTTTAAAGTGGAGTTAAAGCTTGGAGTCAGTACTCAAACTTGAGCAATTCAATTTTATATCAAAAGTGTTAGAAATACTCACCCATTTTATCCCATTTGAGTGTGATATAAGAGCACCTGTTTAATGCATTGTCGTATTGCATTTCACAGGTTCATATGACTAAAATTGCTCTAAATACTGTTATATCTATTTTTAAATTTTACTAAAAATTGAATTGATTTGTATTTGCAATATTTTAAGTAATATGAAGTCCCTGGGGATAATATTCTCATATGAGAGTTATCAAACAACCACTTTCTTTTGCTAAAAGATATTCACCTATATTCTAAATTTGGTTTTGTTCCGTTTGTATATTAAATATTATTGCTTATGCTAATTAAAAATCATTAAATCATATTACGGAAGAAATTAGGGGTTCTCGAACATTTTTGAAAGTATAATTAGTGTTATGTGGTGTGCTGTTTGTGTGTTTTATGGAACTCATATTGAAACCCTATTCATTTTATCATAAGTCAGGCTCAGCATTACTTAAATTTTAAATTTGGCGTATTCAAGTTATTTACTATTTTTATACATATTTTAGGCAGTTTAAGTTTTTCAAATATTTTTATTATTTGTATTTAATAACAAACCACATACTTATTCAAAGAGATTCGGTGTTATCTCTTCCCCACACCAGAAACAAAATATGTGTTTCACATATCTATGTTTTTCTATATTATTTGATATATTTCTTATTTAACTTTCGTTCAACTTGTTATTTTTTTAAATGCCTAGCCCAATGGTAAATATACACCTTTAAATATTAATTACATCCATTTTCATATAGAAACTATTTAATTTATTCAAAACGCTCAAAACGCTCCCCTTTATGTTTAGCGGTCTAGTTTTTTATAAATTTATTGACTATTGTACCTATTTTTTATCCTTATTTATTGTTGTTATACCTATCAATTTATTTATTTTATTATTGTAAATTTTAAATTCTTTTAATCCATTATATGTACCTATTATTATATTGTTTTAATCTATTATATATACCTATTTTCTTATATTATATTGTTTCGTCTATATATTTGCCATATCAATTTACTTATTGTAAATTTTAAATCTATTGTTTTAATCATGATTTGACTACAATCAGATTTTCTGAATTAGACAGCTATGTTATCAGTGTTTGTATTAACTTCTAGTTTAAATCTAAAGTCATTTTAATGAGTTGCTAGTATGTTTATTTGCATTCACGGCCATGTTATGCGGAGATTCTTTTATATACATCATAATACGCATTTTCCAACAACGCTTCATGTAATGTAGAGCGTTAAACTTGTAATCCAGTCATTTACTAATTGTCATATGTGCTTTTTATTTGGATGCACTTCATACCAAAATTAACCTTTGTATCCGAAGGGATGCTGCCACTCAAGCGGTAGGTTACATGAGCTCCGCTGTCCTCACTTTCAGAAGACGTAATTCTGGTCGAGAATCTTAACTAGAAAGCTATTTAACAGATTTTTGTTTTGAGTCGTTGGTTATTATAATAACTTTTATGACAAACGGATCCCAAGTCATAATCAGTACTTAAAACGCCAAAATAAAATCAAGTCCGGTAATATCTTTTGAAATTGTGCCATGATTTCCGACTCGAAAGTAGCGTTATACATAGATTCTATGCATTCTGGCATAGAAAAAGCAACGATTCAAAAAACGAAAAAACAACTGTTAAGTAACTATCGAAGTCGTTTCAAATTGAGATTGATTCCTGAAATGCTATACTAATATCTATATCTGCTGTTGAGTATGGAGTCTGTTGAGTTCGATCTTCCGTGGTGCATAGAGTACATAGAGTGCTCTACTTTTATCCGATCGCGTCAATTAATTAATAATTAATTGTTTTATACACTACATAAACATAATATGAAGCTGTGTCTATATGTATGTTAGAAGTAATGCGAAGCTGTGTCTATTAATATGCTGGAGGTCAGCGAGCCGCAGACTGCTGACGCAGTACAAATACACTAATATAAGCAATTGTTCACATATGTTCTTTGGCATTTATAATTATAATTTAACGATAGTATTACCTGCATTTTATATAATCATTTTCGAATAAATTGTTTTTTTCTTACAAATGAAAGTTTAGAATATCCTCCCTAAGATATGCCAGATTCAGTAAACATGATTCTTTTTACGCCAAAAGAATTCCAAAAGTCTGTAGGATCCAAATTAACACCCTACAAATACTATTAGGATGGGCGGTAATTTTTTTCACATTTTTGTTGAGAAATTTTTATCCTTAAATAATACCACACAAATCCTGCAAGGCAATTTTATTCTAAAATGCTTATAACATAAAATCCGTCGACCAGTTGAATAAAAATCTAAACTTCATAAAACAAATGGCCTTATAAAGTTTAACAAGGTTAGTTCTCAGTTGGACGAAGTGAATGAATGAATGAATGACAGAGTGAGTGACTATAGTAAGCGCTTCATGTTGGCTGTATTATATTGTTTGCTTGTTGTTACTACTGTAACCAGGAGAAGATTCTCGATACACGTATATATCCTGACTTGAGATATCAGAATTAATCCCTTGAGATGAAAGCAGTTTCAATTTATTACTAGAGTTTTTGTGCGTATAGTGCAATCTACGGCTTTATATTGTTTTTTTAATACTTGCTTTCGTACAACATTATTATTATTATTATTGCGACCAGAACTGTTCATTTAAAGTTCTGATTTAATCTTGTTAAATGGCGGCAAAAGGTATAAGTAATTTTTTTAATTCGTCTGACCAAAGATGTCGGATTCAGGGGAACACACCAATTTAAGTTCCCTACGCGTTGAGAATTGCAGCTATATGTTAACAACCCCGCATCATCTTTATCAACATGTCCTGGTGATACCAGATTATCATTGATTCAATAAATTAACAATTATAATAAGCAGTTCTCTAAAAATTTACTAATTCAATGAGTAATCCGCTAATATAATATATAAAAATTGAGTAATCAAAGCAAATTCAATTTTTTAAACAAATGTAAGATATCAATTAGTAAATCAATTTAGTAATAACTAAATAATATTAATAAATTCATATTATAAAGAGTTAATACGTTTAAAAATAAAATCCAAATCCCGATAACAAGATGTGAGAAAAATATATTTGTCAAACAAAAGCCTCTCCCATAAAAAAGCATATAGATACTTATACATATACAAAATCTCTTGACTTTTTATTCTGAAAAGATAAATACGCTGTAAGAACTTTCGCTGAAAACTAGCGGCATTCTTTAGTTTATAAATGTATGGGTGTGCATTTTGTCATAAGAGTGTCAGGAGATTTTGTTACAAATAGTTTTATTATTATTAGTTTAAATTTTTCGACTTAACTTATTTCTTTTGCCAAGGCGATTTTATTATTTTTATTCGAAAAAGCGTTTAACGAACTCTTATTTTCCACCACTTATTTTTAGCGTATTCTAACCTGTATAATCTCATACACGAGCATATTTTATGTTACAAAGAAACAGAATAAAAAATAGAATCTACATAGTTCCTTTGTACATTTATCCGACAGTCCAGGGCTAACTTTATAGTTGTTAACGGGGAACAGTACCCGGAAGCAGTCTTAAGGTTTCTTAGAGAACTAAGGCTGCTTTAACCATTTACGTGGTATCCTTGCTGAGAAGCAACATGTGTGTTCATTGGCTGTTATGTAAGATCTACAACTCCAAATGACTGTTATTTCCCATTGTTTTTATCGTTCAACATTTAGTTATAAAGCTGCCAACAGACGTTGTCTTATTTTCACCGGTTGCCGCTAGATGGCAGTACATGAGCACACCTTCAATAATGTTCTGATGTGCTCTGTAACATGTGTTTTGTTCTTGGTCGCAATAGCTTAGAACAAAGCATGTTACTGAGAAGTTCCAAGTATCTATAAATTACATAATCCTTTATAATAAATAAATTAAATAGACCAATTTCGGGAACCCTAGACTAGACTGAATTAATAATAAAATTTAAACGCATTTCTTGTTTCGTAAATAAAAGATACGAGCGCACTTTCGTTCACGCATCGCCTGCTTGCGGTAGATATGTAGTAGAGATCAACTGTCGCTTATTCGCTGTATTGTGTGTATACACACTTTGTCTATGTTTAATATGTAATACGTTTTACTCCACTGTTATCTGTCTAAGAAACCATATCGGGAACAAAATGATATGTATGCTGCTCATCGCTACTGCATAGCCTTCTACGTTCTACTGTAACGTGTGAAGTAATGCCGAGAAAGCAATTGTGTGTTACGCTACCACACAGGATGGAATGAACACACCGAGATTTGCATAGAATTATGTAGTAAGATCGTGTCAAATGATGTGTAGTTGGTTACACAATGACCCATATACAGAGCAAAAGTTGAGTGACGGCTCAAGCTTATAAATAGCGAGATTTTGAGTAGGAATATTCGGTTCCAATTCCGAGAACCCGAAGAGAAGACCACCAGCAGCAGCAGCTAGCAAAGCGACTGGCCAAACCGTGACAATGGCCAGCGACAATCGCCGCTCACTGTGTTGCATTTGGTCACTGTATTGCACTGTAAGCATAATTCATTTACCCTTTGCCACTACATAGTTCGCATGTATGTTCAATAGCTTTGTTTCTCCTTCTACCTTCCCCACAACCTATTTCCTATTCACTAGAGCATATAATACTACCTTCCGTTAATCGCGGTTAGTTTTACTTGCTCAGCAGCAGTAACGGTTGCGTTAATCAGGGTGTTTTTGTAATTGATAGTTGTAATTGATCTCCTTTTTATTTACTATGGTGTGTAATTGTAGATTGCGTTAGTTGGGATCAGACTTAATCACTCAGCGAATATACCACTCGCATTAAGGTGTTAGTGACCTATAGTGGACTCCTGAGATTCCTATCTTGTTCGTTATACATTCAGATTTACTCCCGCCTTCCCGATTATGTTATTGATTATTTGTACATGATTTCCACATTATTATTGTTTTATTCTTTTATCACCGCACATTAGTATTCCTTTACATGCACCGCTTCTATTTTCTTTTGTAATTATGATTTTTATATATTCGTACTGTTTTACATGCACCGCTTATCTATACTGATTTGGTTTTTTTTGATAGAATCACTTATTTATTTAACCGCCATTGTTGCGTCATTACTTTAGATTGTTGCGTCATTACATTTATTCATTTGTTTACTATAGGCATTTAATTGAATATGCTTATTTCTTTCTTTGTTTATATTGTCTAGACCAATAAACGTTATTTTGTTAAATCGTTAAATGCTGTTTCATTAATTAGCAGTTAGAATCTTTTTTCAGCTGCCCACAAGAATACGAACCTCTGGACTACTCACGTACTCATAGCTATCCGTGCCCTCAGCAGTTCGTTGAGGACCGGTGGGACAATAGGAACGGTTCCAATGTGCGGTCTCACGTTAAACTGACCTGGCGCCCGAGACTAAATATTTCCAAGAGTTGTAATATTCTGTAATGATAATAAGATATTTGTTTGCGCAATTTGTGACAATTGCTAGGAGTCTCCGTTATTAGCGTCGCGAGTGAGAGTCTGTCGTGCATGAGAGAGAGAAAGAGAGCGTCGCGAGTTTGTACTTCTTGGTTCAGGACGACTTGGAGGTGAGTTTCCTAGCGTTATATGAACTACTGGATTAATTCTAATAGTAATAGTACTTTCGGAAAGAGTGTTACCTGTGAACCGCAGCCGTCCATTCTTCCGTGCTTGCAGCGCATCTCCTCCAGCTCCGGATCTCCAGCACCTGCACATCCTTTCTGACGTCATCAATCCATCTCTTCTTCCTTGGCCTGCCTGGTTTCCTTCTGCCCTCCGGCTGTTGATCGAGTCTTTTGGGGATTCAACCTCCCTCGATTCCTATAATATGCCCCAGATACCGCAGCCGTCTCTTCTTCGCTTCAGCAACCAGGTCAATATCACCATAGAACTGATATACTTCTTGCTTGGTTCGAATTCGCCACTCATCATATTCACAAATCGCTCTGACGATCTTTCGCAGCATCTTTCTTTCGCACACCCGGAGCAGATTCTTGTCACGTTCAGTGAGCGTCCAAGTTTCACATCCGTAGAACACCACTGGTCGAATTATGATGCGGTACACGATAAGCTTGAGCTTCCTATAGATGGTTAAGGATTTCAGTAGGTTATTAAAAGCATAGAAGCATCTGTTCCCTGCATAGAGCATCTGCTCTCTCGTACCTTCCGTGTTCGTATTCCAAGTGACTGAACACGCAGAAACTTTCCTTTTCTCTCGTGCCAACGATGTATTTTGTCTTTTCGTTGTTAATTCTCCTAAGCGCCTCCCGCCTTCACTCATTGGTTGCAACGCCCCTTTCATTGTCCTCGAGCTTCTGCCAAGAAGGATAAAATCATCTCTGAAGGCCATGCACTGAAGGAATCTGGTGCAGATAGTTCCTCGTGTGTTGAGCGGGATCCTCCGTATTACATGCTCCAGACAGAGATTGAAGCGGGTCGTCGAAATGAATCTCCTTGTGAGCAATCGACCGGCAATCGAGAGGTCCGGGTTCGAGTCCCGGACGGGGTAAACATAAGAAATATTAATTTCATAATTTACTCTATTCAATTATGCCAGCGTGGGGATTTAACCACGAAACATCAAATATTCAATTAAATATTTTTTGTACATACTTTTCTTCTACCAATTTGAACAAGAAAAGTGAATCGAAAAATACCTTTCTTTTGTCTTTGATTAAAGCCGCAAACTGGTCTCGATTATTTCGTAAAATTATCTGTTATGAAACACATTAAATCGTGTGCTTAATTAGATTTTGATACTAATTAAATTAAGTATTCATTCGTAAAATGTTAATAAAAATAAAATCGTTATCATTTTCGTTATGCTCTTATGTTCGTTGTTTTTTTAAATCAAGAAGTTTCAATTTAAAATAGCTATTTCTCTGAAAAAATATCAATCGTAATGTTTATTGATTGGAATCATTTAATTGATAGTTATAAAAATATCCTACATCCAATTTCAATAAAAAGACAAACAAAATAACTATTAACTACTTGATAGAGCTAAACAGAATGTTGTAATAAAACTTTCTGGAGTTTTATATTTTATATGGTAATTGTAGTACCTACTGCGGTATCTACAGCAGAAAAAAACAAGCACAAAAATTGTACAAACACAATCTGCATGCAGCCATACAGCACAATCAGAAATGCCGTAAAAATCAGGACTAGCCAAGAATACATCACATTGTCTCAAAACACCTCACTGAACAACAGGCGGATTTAGCATTTTTCCTTCCGTCTATAACAAAAAACAAGACCGATGACGTCAATTTTACAAATTATAGATAGCAGAAGAGATCGCCGCTGTTTGGTCATAATCAATAGATAGCACAACGTGCTGTTATCAGTGAGAAGAGAACTAATTGATAGCAAATCAATAGTTAGTGAAAGCGTACCGTATGATACTGTATAAGTATGAGTAAAGAAAGCAGATCTGATTGGACATGAATCCATGTTAGCCGAAAGTAATTAGTAGTGTAGGCTCATAGGTAATTAAGTGAGAATGCATTAAATTATAGCAATTAACAAGTGGTGAGGAATATTCTCGTCTTCTTGTTTCCACGTCATTCTCTCCTGTGCAGTCAATATCCAGTTTTTCCCAGCGTGACATTGGACGTCCTCTCGCCATCTTGTCTGTGGTCGACTTCTCCTCCTCTTTACCTGCCATGATCTCCATTACATCAAGGTCTTGGTCAATTTCGGATCGTCAATCTCTCGCCACGTTACCCGCACATTTGCATTTCAGTCTTGCGACTTATTCTCCTTATGATTTCCTTGTTCCGGATTCTGTCTCTGAAAGTGATCCCAACATTGCTCCTTCTAACGCTTCTTGGGAGACCCGAAGTCGATTTGTGCTGCTCGATTTCTGCTCGAAGTTGTGCTGCTTGAAGTCGATTTGTGATTTGTGAGAGTCGTAGGTTCAACGGGCAAGACACACGTGTTTTATACCTTTCTCTTGAGGTTTATAGGAATCTTTGGTTCTCGGTGGATGTAACAGAGTCTGCCCAAGTCAAGCCGATACGTCTTGTGATCTCTGTTGATCAGTTGTCCTTCCCTATTTTGTTATTGTGTCCTGGATCTTGGCACTAGAGGTATTCAAAAATTAGTAGTGTAGGCATCCATACATCATGTATACATCCACTCTTCCGAGGGTATCAATGTTGATAGCAACATGTATGTCATTCGGGCTCATAATTTTTCTTTTTTGTACTTTCACTTTAAGACATAGTACTTGGGATGCTTCTTTTAATTCCTGCAGCATTACTTCAAGTTCACTTGCGTCACCGCTGATGAGAACGATATTATCAGCAAAGCGGAGGAGGTTAAGGTGATTTTCGCGCACAGGACAAATTTTTGAATACCTCTAGTGCCAAGATGAAGACTTTGGGCGAGATGATGTCGCCCTGTAGGACATCTCTCTTGATTTTGACTTTTCTACCGACACCCATCCGGGAAAATGGATCTTTCTCGATCCCGACAAACAAACATTTACTGACTAATATTCGAGAATAGTCCCAGAAGAACCCCATCTAACGTATAGATGGCGGTTGATATTTGAAAAGATTGACTAATGTAGAAAACTCCACAGTATAGCCAACCTCTAGATACCCTCACACAGATTTGTTGGCCAGAGCCTTTCAGATAGAAGCGAAGCGGAAAGCAAGAGCCAGTACCAATGACCAAGTGACAAAACCTGTGGTATTCTTAAAATGGAGAAGACTGGAGTAGGAAGCTTATAAGGTAAATATAAAACATGACGAACTTAGCTACTGATTGGTCCAAATATTGACAAGACATGGCCAGTTTCAAGTATATGTCAGAAGAATAGGCAACGTACGCAGCGAGAAGTGAGCGCACTGCGGAACAGCTGGAGACGACGCAGTTCATACTATTCTGGATTAACCTACTTGGAGCATAGAAGAGGAGAACTAGAACTGATTCTAGGAGAGACGATCAAACTGGACGTAATTGTGGCAAAGATGGTGAAGCACTAACAATGCTGAACATTTCGCGAGCAAGCAGATAAAAACAGACAATCAACTGCTAATGACGAGATAGTAAACGTGAGAATGCAGACAAGTACAAGGAACTAAATACAATCCAACCATGGAAGATAAGTTATACGAGGCTGTGTATAGTCAACCACACTACATTTGTAACTCTCTACGGTTTCCCCACATAAACCTTTCCAAATATCGGTATTAATTCCACGCTATGTGGAAGCATAATAAACAATTCCTCTCTCGGCATTACTTCACACGTTTCAGTAGAATGTAGCAGCTTATGCAGTAGCGATAAACAGCCAACACATATTATTTATGAGTTGGCGCGTGTCTTACCGTAACAGAAAGGCAAGCGACAGTTTTTCTCTCGCTGCTGAATATAATTAGATAGGCGTTCGGCATAATTTCCCAACTCTCATACGTACAGTGAGCGATATGTTTATTTATAACAATTATAGCGGTATAGCGAAATGCGTTTGATTAAAACAGCAGCAGCAGCAGCAGAAATCATATTTGTTTATTTATTTAATTTTCATTTATTAATCAAATTTGAAGGTGTACTTCCTTATTCATATTATTTAAATTTTGACCGATTTCGATTTTTTTTAATCATCATCAGGCACTACAATAATTAAATCAAACAAAAGAAATTATGAAGATATGTACACAGTATTTACTTTTTCGGTAAGTAGGTGTTATTTCGAAAATTGTAATGAAAAGGGTATTTTAATAATTAGTTATAAAAATTGGGGCAAGGTGGACACGTATTTCTAGCATAGGATTATAGTGTTATCAACACCTTTTCTTATTCCAAATATAGGCATCAGGTCTCATTACATCGAACTATGAATCCGACACTTAACCATTACGCTATGAATGTCCGTACAAATAATTATGAAAATTTCTCATTTAAACATTGATTGTATGTAAGTTTGCATACATTAAGATGTTATATTTTGTATTATTCGTTGTATTCAGATATGTATAATATATTGTATCAGCTAGGTATTATGCATTTGGGCGAATTAACACCTTTTACAAATTGATATGAACCATTAATATATGCCAATGAAGCAAGGGTCTCTAACAATCAAAGTTCACCTCGTATAATACTTGCATTGGGGTTTTTTTCTGACAAGCATCAGACCATCTTAAAGATAGCCAAAGTTACCTCTACAGTGATCTTAATAGAAAAGGGGACTTTAACAATCAAAGTTCAAACCCTTAACACATGTGGCTCATCTCCAGTATTAGAGTACGTACCAACACGATATATGAAGATATGTAAACAGTATTTACTTTTTCGCAGTAAGACAAATTTTTAAGTAAGTAGGTGTTATTTCGAAAATTGTAATGAAAACGGTATTTTAATCATTAGTTGTAAAAATTGGGGCAAGGTGGACACGTGTTTCTAGCATAGATTATAGCTGTTATCAACACCTTTTCTTATTCCAAATATAGGCCTAAAATCTCATTACATCGAACTATGAATCCGCCACTTAACCACTATACTATGAATGCCCGTACAAACAATTATTAAAATTTCTCATTTAAACGTAGATTGTATGTAAGTTTGCATATATTAACATTCATTGGTATACATTAATGATTCATTTCAATTTGTAAAAGGTGTTAATTCGTCCAAATGCATAACACATAGCTGATATAATATATTATACCATATGTACAGCGAATAATTCAAAATATAACATCTTAATGTATGGAAACTTACATGCAATCAACGTTTAAATTAGAAATTTTAATAATTGTTTGTGCGGGCATTCATAGTGTAATGGTTAAGGGTCGGATTCATAGTTCGAGGCAATGAGACCTTACGCCTATATTTGGAACTAGATGGTAACCCGTCGTAAAACGACTATCCATTACCAGGTCATATTTTATTTACCAAAATGAGTTGGGTTATTTAACCCCTACCGGCGTTTCTCGTAACCCAAAATAGTTGGGTTAGTTGACCCCTGACGACTTTTTTCGTAACCCAAAAGACTTGGGTTACGAAAAAAGGTTACGTGTTATTTGCCCTCTACCCTACCTTCATTTTTTCATAACCCAAAGAAGTTGGGTTATTTGACACCTACCTTTTTTTAACCCATGGGAGTTGGGTTATTTGACCACTACTAACTTTTTTGTAACCCAAAAACTTGGGTTATTTGGCTCCTACCGGTGTTTTTCGTAACCCAAAGAAACTTGG
>WYDF02255193.1:0-20020 GCA_009867245.2 Adranes taylori
ATATTGTCATCCACTGTTTTAGAATTTACTACACAATCATAAATGGAGTAGAAGTAAATTATTTTTGTACTTTTCAAGATATTATGTAGCCCGATTTAACTCTGCTTAGGTAAGTACAACTTGATTCACTTTCTTTACAAAAAGAAACTTTTTATGGTTTGTTTAATTTAATAACATTTTCACCTTAAAAAAGCGAAGAGATATATTTTTGGAGAAAAAGCCCGTCATGGATTTTTACCTAATGTACCAGTATTTTAACCATATGCGATAATTTAAGTCTGAAATCTTATTAACAGATTTAATTTTGACACCAACTAATTTTTTACTCTATTTAAAAAGATTTTGTTGAAATGAGTTTAAAATTATTTTCAGTTCTTATTATTTGTTATTGCTGGTTTATAAATGTTATTATGAATGTCTACGAGGTAAGATCAGATAATGTGCGGAATTTTAAAATTTTACGGGTTGTAGAAGTCCAACTGTCAAATATTATATTCGTTGTTGTTTTGTAGGTAGATATTTGGGCGACTCTTTGCGTGTGAAAAAAATAGAACAAAAAATTTGCAGTAAGTTTTGTGTTAAGAATTAAATAAAATAACATACGTAGATGGTTTGACATCTAGCCTTCGATAGATGGTGTTGCGTGACAACGAACGCCATATAGGTTTTGATATCTGGCATTTAACACATGACATCTGTCAAAATTTGAAGCAGTTAATTTGGTTTTTACAGCCGTCGCAAGAAAGCAACTTTTGTGTTTTGTGAAAAATGGAAAGTCATATAAGTTCTTTCAGTGATTAACTTCCTTCAGAAGAAAGGGAAAAACAATGCAGAAATGAAAACCGAATTGGATGCTGTTTATAGGGGGTTTGCACCATCGCTAGCGACAGTTAAATTTTGGAAAGCTGAATTTGTTCATGATCGTACGAGTATTTTTAATGATGACCACCTAGGGTCCTCAAATATCATCACTACACCATAAATCGCCATCAAAATCCATATGATTATGGCAAAGTCAAAATCCGTGAGCTACCAGAGGCTGCAAACATATCAACTGAGCGTGTACACGCCATCATACCCAGATATTTGGATATAAAAAAGATATCTGCGCGATGGGTGCCGCGTTTACTCACTATCGACCAAAAACGCACACGTGGACGGATTTAGAGAAGCTTCTGGCGTAGATAAAACATTATCCGAAGAATTATTTCATCGATACGTCACTGTTGGTGAAACGTGTGTCCATTAGTACACTCCGGAGTCAAAGGAACAGTCAAAGCAGTAGAGAAAAAGCGCCAAAGGTCCACCTATGAAGGCAAAGACAACCCGATAGGCCCGTAAGGTAAAGGCGACTGTTTTTGGGGATGCGAAAGACATTATTCTGATTGATTATTTGGCAAAGGGTGGAACCATAACTGGCGATTACTACGCATCATTATTGGACCGTTTCGATGCCGAATTGAAGAAAAACGCCCTGGTTTGGCTCGCCAAAAAGTTCTCTTCCATCATGACAATGCACCCGCTAATTAAGTTGCGAATTGATTGACCACCCACCGTATTCACCAGATCTAGCCTCTTGCGACTTCTTCCTGTTTCCAAACCTAAAAAAATGGCTCGGAGGACGCCTTTTGCAAGAAACGATGAAATAATGAACGGAACTTCCCCCTATTTTGAAGAGCTCGAGCAAAATTACTTTTCGGAGGGGATGAAGAAGTTGGAAAGTCGCCTTGAAAAGTGCATTGTCTTAAAAGAGGACTATGTTCAAAAATAAATGATAAAAAAACAAAAATTGTGCGTTTTCTTACTTAGGCTAGATTTCCGTCAAACCACCCTTGTATGTATTTATAGAACAATTTTGTGAAAATTATGTGACAATTTTGTGATGACCGAAATTTTCCATTATTTTGAAGAGCTCAAGCAAAATTACTTTTCGGAAGGGATGAAGAAGTTGGAAAGTCGTAGTGAGAAGTGTATTGTCTTAAAAGGAGCCTGTTCAAAAATAAATGATAAAAAAACAAAAGCATGCGTTTTGTTAATTAGGCTAGATTTCCGTCAAACTCTAGATTGCCCTCGTTCAGCAGAATGCTGGACATATTAAATGTAGCTTTTGGTAATTCTGCAATGAAAAAAATAAGCAGTTAACCCAGTTTAACGATAAGTGGTAAAAGCGTTTCCAATAAATCCATAAAAATATTGAAAATAACGAGCAAGCAGGGCATCCTAACTGGTAACATCAATAACTGGTAATAACATTAAAAAGATAAAAAAAATTGTTATGACCTCCGAATCACTATCAAAGACGTTGCTTGTCAAGCTAGTATTTCGAATGTTTGGGGCATGAGACGAGTGGCAGCAAAATTTGTTCCCAAATTGTTGAAGTTCGATCAAAAGCATTGACGCTGCCCAGGAACTGCTTAATAAAATCAACGATAATCCAGAATTGCTCAAACTAATCATAAGTGGTGGCGAAACATTGGCGTTGAAACTAAGGCCGAATCGTCCCAATTGAAGCTTCCTGAAGAACAAAGACCGAAAAAACTTAGCCAAGTTCGCTTAAATGTGAAGGTTCTGATCACTGTTTTCTTCGACATCAATGGCATAGTGTACCATGAGTTCTTGCCACCAGGTCGTACGTCAATAAAGAGTACTACATAAAAGTTTTATGCCGTTCACGTAAAGTAATTCGAAGAAAACGTCAAAATTTGTAAGAAGACAACTTCTGGCGATTCCACCACGATATTGAACTTACTTCGTTGCTTGTTTATGAAATTTTGATAAAGAACAATATACCCTTGCAACTTTTCCACACGACATGGCAGCCCGCGACCTTTTCTACTGCCGAATATGAAAAAAACCACTTTTATTTCAATACTATTTGGGTTTTTCTCTGAGAAGCATCGGACCATGCATAAAAGGTCGACGTTTAACGAATACATATAATAGTTAAACCAATTAAACGCCATATCGAAAATTAATTTCAGACTTGGTTCGGAGTTGAAAAAAAAAACGCTGGAAGAAATGCATTATGTCCAATGGTGTTTACTTTGAAGGGGATAATATTAACATTGACAAATAAATAAAGATTATTCGAGAAAAATGATAATTCCGCATATACCGACTGCAGCAAAATGAGAGGTACGATTTAAAATAGTCATTATTCGGTTTGTGAAAGTGGCAAAGCAGTGCGCGCGGTCGTTTTAGGCAGATAAGTACGTGCCATTTTGAGTTATCGTCATGGCTTGGACCGAAGTATATCGCGCATTTGCCGTCGAGGAGTTTATAAAAAATGGCGAATCTGTAATAGCGGCACATCGTGTCTTTGGTTTGATGTTGGCTGTCATTGTTCCCTTCTGGACGTGAGAACAATTCGTCGGTGGGTTTAAAACTTTCGTAAAACAGGACCTGCGCTTTAGCGAAATTCTACTGGCCGACCAAGGACGATGTAAATGCAGTCAGAGTCTCAGTACAGCACTCTCCCCAGCGTTTGGCGCGTAGGCATGCAGCTGCGCTAGGAATGTCGTACCGAGGTGTTCGAAGAATTTTACAGAACTCACTTCGAATTCATCCGTATAAAGTGATGGTGGTATAGGAATTAAGTGGAAAAGATTTTGGAACCCGTACAAATTTGTGCCGGGACATTCTTCAGAACATTACCTTCGCAGCTATTTACATGTCTTGCGACGAAGCTCATTTCAATCTATCGGGCACTGTGAATAAGCAAAATTTCCGATATTGGTAAGAAAATAATCCGCAGGAACTTCGTCAGCGACCACTTCACAGCCCAAAGGTTAGCCTCTGGTGTCCAATATCTGATTTCGGCGTGTGTGATCCTTACTTTTTCGAAGAAAATGGACTAACGGTAACAGTCAATAAAGATCGTTATTGTGACAGAGCATTTTCTATGTACAAAATTGATAATTAGCGAGAAGATCTATGGTTCCAGAAGGATGGTGTTACATCGCACACTACACATCGTTCACATGATCGTCTTCAAGAAATGTTTCCGGGCAAAGATATGCCTTTACGGAGTGACATTGGGTGGCCTCCGCGTCCGCCTGATTTGTCCCCTGTGATTTTTTCCTTGGGGATATCTCAAAGCGCAAGTTTTTAGACATTGGCCACAAAATTTGGAAGAATTGAAGTCAGCCATAAGACAAGAAATCGTCGCAATTTCGCAAGAGATGATCCGCAGAGCAATGGCGCGCTTTCGTGAAAACCTTCAAGAGTGTATCAACATTAATGCCGTTATTTAAGTAATGTAATGTTTAGAACATAACGTTTCAAAATAGCATGATGTTTGGTTTCCAAAAATAAAAAACTTTTCTTTACTTTGTGTGGTTTGCCTTTTTATTGACATCCCATTTTGCCTATCATTTTGCTGCACTCGGTATTAGATCATACCTCGTATATGGTGCTTACTAATATATTGTGTGTTCATCGTAAATGATAAGAAAGAGGAACTGTTGAAATAGAGAATATGAATCTGTTAGAACAGTTTGAATCTGTTATGT
This sequence comes from Adranes taylori, assembly GCA_009867245.2. Lineage (NCBI taxonomy): Eukaryota > Metazoa > Arthropoda > Insecta > Coleoptera > Staphylinidae > Adranes > Adranes taylori. The sequence goes on from WYDF02255193.1 coordinate 4,512, forward strand.
CCATGACCAAAAACATATTATCTATTGTTTGTGTGCGAGTAAATATCTCAATTGACCAAAACGTCATTCTTCAAACTAATACTAAAGGTTAAAAGGATTTGCCATCCCGGTTTTAGTGCTTATTGCCGTTCTACGAAAATTCTGCACATTTACGCAGATCACTTACGCATGAAATAAATGTATTAAAAATTAAACCAATCCAAAGAATGCCGATTATAAAACTACAGAGTAAAAATAACAAACTACTCCAAATGTTGATATAAAGATAGTGTTATTAAGTAAAGTTAAAGAGTACTTCCAGTTTTGATAGTTAATGTATATATGATGATAAATTTAGATTTATATATTAATATATTTTATATACATAAAAATAGTGTACATAATTATTGTCTTATAATTAAAATAAAATACAAAGATAATAATATAAATTACTAAACAAAAAATTTATTAAATAATATTTTTGTGTTCTAAAGATATAACAACTTCTCATTTAAAATAATAAGTTTAACAAAAACTAGAAAACAATATTTTATTAACATTATATTATTTTGCCCAGCAGTTTTTTTCCTGGTTTGCACATGTCCACATATCCACTAATTCTATAGCCATCGTCTGACATTGAAACAGACTATAGAAAAGTTAGTGATTAGATGAGGTAGATTAGGATTAGGTTGGGCGAAAAATTATCTAAATGTTTGAAGGTAGCTTATTTCCAAAGCATAACATTTAAAAATTGTTATTTCCTTTTAGAGTTCTGGTTCATGTCCCAATTATTGGCATTTAATGGAATTTCATTCAATTGTTTTAAAAGTTAATCTTGCTTACGTTGTTTTGAAAATACTTGTTTCGCAATATTAATACAAATATATCCTTTTTCCATAAACAATATTGTAATGACAAAAGTGTTGGACGTATTCAATTCTTTGGATTCTACTGTAAAGATTTGAAATATTTTAAATGATCAAAGGGAATGACAGAAAAAATAAAACAATGTAGCAATCTATCATTATAAGTTCATTAAGTTAAATAAATTAATACTAGAATTAAATATAGAGATTCATTCTATTTGTAAAATTAGACACACGCGTAATGAGTCAGAGACGCAGATGTTAATTTGTAGATGAAAAGTAAACTCGCCGCGACCCAAAAAAACTAGAAACAAGAAGAAGAAAAAGTAGTCTTTTTAACGAATGAGTACGACTCCTGACGTAAACCCGCGAATATTGAGGAGAGGCGTGTTTATTTTATTATTTAATCTAAAGCATTCGGTTATCTTCTTTGGCTTAGAAAGTGTTCTAAAAAGAATTAGTAGGGGTGGTTTTAAGCATAATGACTATAGAATAATGAATGTTTTGAGGGAGAAAATTGCTTGGGCTTCGAAGGGGAGTATGTTTATTAAGCTTTGTTCAATCCCAGGAACCGAAAGGGTAGATTAACTGGCAAAAAGGGGCAATTTGGATCAGATGATGGATTTAAAAATCCATCCTTCGGTTCTATATCCCAAATTATATAAGCAGATTGTTTCTTCTCGACAGGATTATTGGTCTTTAGAGTTACTCACTTCGGGGAAACGCTTTTGTAGAATCAATCCTATTATTAAACAGTCTCCTTGGTTTAAATGTTTGAAGATATACTCCCGTAAAGTGGTTCCTACGATATGGGTCATTGTTTATCACCGGCTCACCTTTTTAGAATTGGATTGAAAGACGATTCTTTTTGTATTTGTGGAGAATAGGGAGATCTTAATCAGTTGTTTTTTGAATGTTCTGTGGATAATTTTTCTGCTCTGCTATCCGACCTTCATCGCTTTATCGCCGTTTCACATTGATAATTTATTACCTTTAGGTGATTTAAACATTATCAATTGTTTAATGAAATTCTTGACAACGAAAATTGTTTTATAATAGATTGGTATTTTTTAATATTGCAATTAAATATTTTATGTGATATTAGTACTTGGATAAGTTTTAAGATAAGATATAAAATGTCGCCAAAAAGCAAAATAGGAATTAAGACAATTTTGTGAAAATTTTGTCACTAATATGCTTAGCTGATATACTGATATACAATTTTGTGAAAATTTGGTCACTAACTCGAGCATATCTGAAAAACCAAAAAATGTAACTAATACTCTAAAAATGATGTATGAATTTGAAAGGAAGTGAGAAGAATGTGCGCTAGATGTTACACCCAAATAAAAGAATTCGAAGGACGCAATGTTGCGAGGAAGAAAGGAACAAGTTTCAACTTATTGTTTTGACTGCAAACGTCAGCGTTTCTTCTGCTTACACTGTTTTCGGCACCATAAGTCTGTAAAATTATTTTATCTGTGTATACAATAATGGCTGACGTGGAGATTGACGTGTTAATGGAGGGAATTTATTTGCATTGAAGCTGTGAAGAACAGCCGATTATTGTAGCCCGAAACACGAATTGACGCTTACTTTTAGGGCAATAACACGTAATTGCACTTAAAATACACTTAAAATATTTAGACGTGAGAAGTTTTTCTCTTTCCAATAAAAAATTATTGTTTAAAACTTTTAATAATCATTTTGCTAAATAATATGACAAAGACTAAGAAATATCAGACAAATCAATTTATCCAACTTGAATATGTTGAAGTGATTGTATTTTAACTTTGTAAATGTTATTCATTACTGATTAGGTTTATTATTGTTTAAACTTTAATTTTTTTTAGAAGTGTTTATAAATAATATATTACATTGCTTTGTTTATTTCTTCAAGTCGTTTGTTTATCGCTGCTTGCCAAATAATTAGAAAAATTTTGGAGTTGGATACTAGTTTGATAAAAAATTCAAGTAATCAGTATATCTTTTAAAAACTTTCTGAGAACTTTTGATAGATGTTTATATTCAATGCGAAAAAACTACTTAAATGGATTAAATTCAATATGGACATGTCAAATCAGATTAAAATATAAATTCTATAAAAATGATAAACTTGAATACCTATTATTATATGCAAGTTATTTGTGCATGACTTGCGCGTTTCAAGACGGATTCGTTGTAATTGAGCACTAGACTGCCGATCAAAGCTACCAAGGCACGATCGAGCCACGTTACCGGGTTCGGATAGAAAAAACCGCCTTCGTAAAAACCTAAATGACCTCCATGCGCGACTTCCAGATATAACGTTTTTCGGCGATTTGCTGAATAAAAGATAAAATTATTTATAATAGAACGGTCAGCATATGCGCGAAAGCATAATTATTTAAAGATATCAATTCTAAATGGACACAAGTCTTGTTTACGCAGTCTTGTTTAACCAGGGTAATGTCTCGAGACCACAGGTTTTTCAAACATGTAGCCTCCAGATATTGCAAACTCACACAACCATTGTTTCAATATTCCCATAAGAGCGGATAATTCAACTGATAAAATTATTGTCTACTAATAGGAGACATCTAGAGAATGTGGTCCCACGGATCCTATACTCCTGGGTGGCTCCAGTAGAAATTTTTACATTATAGCGTTGATTACAATCGACAGGGATATATAGAGGATAGGAGCCAAGGCTGTTATACTCCTGGATATCCCTACGCAATATTTATTTAATGTATGAGCTTTCTAACAGGTGAAGTTATCTCGAGGATGAACACTACGGTGCTTATACTCGCAGATAATTCCCCGAAAGCATTTTTGTATTGTTGAAAGTAAATGATAAAAAGTATTAACATCCGGGGGATATTTGGAAGATAAAAACCTCGACAGACGTGTCTTATCTTCCCAGATGTTCTCTACAAAATTTAATATATTTATTCCATGTACCATATTATTTTTTATATTATTGAAATGTATTATTTTTTATGTGATATTTTCTGAAATGTAATTTCATAGATATTCAAATTGTTAAATTTTATCAAATCAACATTTTATTGCATATTTAAATATGACCGAATAATAAAGATGTCCACTTGAAAAATCTACTAGACGTAAGCTATAATTATTACGTATAAACAATCAATTGCATTTAAATGAATTAGAACAAGTTCATGTTAATATCGCCGTTACCATGTTAAAGTAAGAATACCACCAGAGGTGACTGCTAAGCCAGCCCCATCGTATCAGTAAATGATGCAGAGATGTGCAATAACAACCCCACACGAAGAGAACAGAATCAGACTGACCCGCCCAATCTAAATTTAATTGATCAAAATAGCGAAAAATGGTAAACAGTCCGTAATAATATAGAACATCGAACTAGAATTAGCAAATCTGCAACAGAGGGTAATGCTGAAAACACTGCAATTGAAGGTATTTCCAGATTAGCTCCCCTACATGTTTCTAGGCTCGACCCTGACGTGTCAGCCGAACAATAAGTGAGTACTTAACAGTTAAACAATTCACCAACCCGAAGTGTATTAAAGTCAATTCGAAATATCCGAACGAGAATTCTTCATTTAAAGTATCAATAAATATAGACGAACTTGAAAAAGCAAAAAATTCAAGTACTTGGCCGAGGGGAGTATGCATCTACCCTTTAATTGCTAACAGAACAAAGACACACTAAAAAAGTCGTTCTCTAAATCAAACTATGCTCAAAAATAAATTGAATCTTTTTAATATAAAAATTATGTATACTAATCTAGGCTCTCCCTCGCCAAAGTTTAACGAACTAGTATCAGTTATAAACATCGATCAACTTCAAATCATTTTACTAACGGAAACATGGCTAAATAGCAATATTCCAGACAGTTTAATAAATAATCACAACTACACTATCATAAGGGTAGATAGAAAAAAACAAGAGGCGGCGGTGTATGAATATACCTAGCCAACGAGTTCAAAGGAAACGTTCATAAAATATTAGAGATCGAGGATTTGATCGTCGGTCAATCTGAAGCAGTGTATGTAAAGATTAAATATGGCCAAAACGAACTAAATATCATGCATGTCTACAGATCACCATTCAGCCCTTCTGCGGATGTCAGGGTGTTAACGGACAGACCTAATTACTCAGATCGCAAAAATCTATTCATAATTGGAGATTTAAATTTCCCTCGAATCGACTGTATTCAAAATAAACTTCAGCGGAATAACGAGTCAGCGGAGTATTTCTTTGATAGGTGTACGAACAGCTAGCTGCACCAGCTAGTACTAAAACCAACTCGAATAAGAGACCATAAAAACCTGTCCACACTTGACCTGGTTCTAACAAATGACAGAAAGCTAGTCACTGCTCTAGAAGTTGCTACTCCTATTGGGATCAGCGACCACTGTGTTATAGAGGTCAACTTGCAGGTATCAATAAATAGAAATAACTATAAAACCAAGTATGTTTACAACTAAGGAAGAGCAGACTACGATAATATAAGCAGCTACATATCCAGCCAGCGAATAGAGACATACTGCGATCTTTCAACAGCCTTAACTGGAGCAATAGAAGAGTTCATGACAATTCGCAAGGTTATTAAGCATCCAATCAAACCCTGGTTCAATTCGAATATCTCTAAACTAATACAAGTGAAAAGATGAGGGTGGGGCAGGTACAAAGCAGAAAGAACACATGAAGCTTATTTGAATTATAGGTATATCTCAAACAAAATTACAGCCGAGATCAGGAAAACAAAGTCCTGAAAAACTACGAGAAATCAATTTTAGAAAATAAAAACAAATTTTTCAAATACATTACAAATATGTACAATTCAAAGATTAGGCAAATCTCACTGGTGGATGAAAATGCAGACGAACCAATGACGGATCCCGGAACAATTGCGAATACACTTGCGAACCAGTTTCAGAATGTCTTTGTACGGGAAACTTATGGTCCGTTCCCGAAAATACAAAGACAAATAACTAGGATAGAAACTATCAATATCAGCCCCCAACGGGTCTTAACCACCATAAACTCGATTAACACCAACTCGACCCCTGGACCTGACGAGATACCTGCTGCACTAATCCAAAAGTGTGTAGATATACTAAGTTCTTCCCTAGTGGAAATATTGAACCACTCGGTATCAACGTGTCAAGTCCCTATGGACTGGAAACAAGCTACAAAAGCTACAAAGAAAAAATGGTGCTTTTAGTAAAAAGATCTTACTAAAATTCCTACTAAACAATGGAACAATTTCTAATGTGTAGCACGGTTTTATACCTAGTCGATCCACAACTAGCACTATGTTAATAACATTAAATGATCTGACGATAAATTTCGACAAAGGTAACCCGGTTGATGTAATATATTTGGACTTTGAAAAGGCGTTCGACAAAGTATCAATAAATGGTCTTCTGTACAAACTGGATGCATTAGGAGTGATGAGAGGCAAATTACTCGAGTGGATAAGGAGTTTCCTAACCAATCGTACGTATCGTGTCCGAATCGACAATAACTACTCCAAGGAATTCGACTCACTCAGTGGAGTGCCTCAAGGATCCGTGATCGGGCCTCTCCTGTTTTTAAGCTTCATTAGTGACATGTCAAAATCAACAGAAGGCTCAATAAGTCACTTTTGACGACGACACTAAACTTCTGGGTTATCCTAGCGATGAGAACAACAGTACACAGGCAAATTAGAATAAACTTCTCACGTGGACCGAAACTTGGTTGCTACCACTAAACTCAGCCAAATGCACAATCTTACATGTGGGGAGATCAAATCTGGAAAGAAATTACACACTATCTGGAAACATGCTAAAGAAGTGAACTCACAAAAAAATTTAGTTATCACAATCTCTCGAGGTCTGAAGTGGGGAGGACACATTAATGGCATTATCAAGAAGACCAATACACTCATATATCTAACAAAAAATGCATTCCCTACTTTAACACGCGAGATGTTCCTGATTATATTCAAATCGTATATTCGGCCAATACTCGAATATGGCTACACAATATGGAACTCGTACTTCTCCAAAGATATTGAGGCACTTGAAAGGGCCTAAAGAAAAGCAACCAAAATTCCAATTACCAACATTACTCGAACGCAGGAATAGAGGTGACCTAATACAAACGTACAAGATTCTTAATGGATATTATAGCTGCAACCTGGAGGATCTTTTCACAAAGAACACAAATCGCAACTTGCGTGGGCACGGGATGAAACTCTAAACAGAAAGATGCAACAGAAATCCGCGGAAGCATTTTATCAGCAGCAAAGTGGTTCCACACTGGAACTCACTACCATCTGTAGTTGTTGAGGCGACTAATAAGAACCTGTTTAAGAATAAGCTCGATTTAATAAATCGTTACGGAAAGCGCACATCAGCGCACCTGCAACTCTCACTACCTCTAAGTTGTCTACGCTGCAGGAATAATAATAATAATAATAATAATAACAAAATGGATCGAATATGAAAAATATGGACATTTCAAAGGACAAAAAAGAAGGTTTTTACTTAGAAGCTATGAAAGATAAGGCATATTCGAGGCTTTACTACAGTTCTATTTGGCATTCTAAGACTGTTAAACTTCAAAAATTTGCCGTAATATAAGTCTTGTCCAATGCAAAGTGGCGAATATTAAAAACGTTTTTTCACATTCGATAGTTTAACACGGTAACGACGATATCAAAACATCATATTACATAAACGTTTAGTTTGCAGTTTTAAATTTCTATACAGTTGCATCTTTTCACGTCAAAAGTAGTATAAGCAAAACAAAACAATTATTTAATTGTTTAAAGATCGCGCAAATACGCACACATTAATAGTATTTGTTTATAATTCTATAGGAATTTAATTTATATAAATATATAAACTGGACTAATTAGTAATAAATTCTAGATTTTTATTCAGAACGTCAAAATGCGTGTTTGATTTTATAACACCCTTGTTGTAGTTTAATTACTTCAAACTATTACCAATATTAATTTTATTACTTACAGTATTTTAAAGCTGCTTTCATCTAGCCAAACAAGTATAATTTATAGCATTTAGCTCACTACTTGTGCACATGATATAATTGAGGATTATATAATGTGCATGTTAATTGAGTAATGGTTCAAGTTATGCATTGATAATTGAACCCTGGTTCTGAAGTGTAATCTTTACCTTTTTGTATGTTTAAAATTAATGATAAATTAAGTGACACAGAGCCTGTTATTTGACTTTTATACAGAAAATGTAGCAACGACATTAGGAAAAATATTTACAAATAAATAAAGAACAAGTTTTTTTTATTAATAAATAAGGAAAACTTTCAAACTTAAAAAATTACCTTTATTATCTCCAACTATTTTTCTTAAAAATTAAAGATCGTTTATTTGTGAATATATCATGAAGTACATGTACTTTTCTAATAAAAATTAAATACGAAATATGTTAAACGATACAGTATCATGAACAGGGTGAATAGGATAATGTGGGTGAATAGCATCAAAAATGGAAAAAAGTAAAAAAAATCAGTAATTAATTTTATTGTCAATGAGAACTAACAATTCAATTAGTTCTCAATTAGGCTTGGTAGAAACAGAACACTATATTCAATAATGTAGAAGAAACATTCAGAACTTGGAGTCGCAACACTGGTAACAGATGACAGTGTAATCAACTGATTACATAACCTCAAAAACTTTGTATGTGTGGCAGTAAAAAGTGGCATTCAAAAAGTTGCATTTATTAGTGGGACTTCAGGTGTATAATACTAAAAATGATTGTATATCTCTTTTTCAAAACGAGCATTATTTTGCTTTTATATTAATTATTTTTATTTGGCGTGCAACATATTAAAAAAAACTGGGTGAATAACATCAGACACAAGAATGCCCAGAAATTATCGCCAGATCCTCATTTAAAACCATATGTGAAGAGGAGTGAAGATGAAAAAGTATCGGACAAGCGTCTAAGGACTACACTATCCCATGTACAGTTACATAGTCATTTCAAAAATAGGGGCTTGAAAAAACACGGAGGACAGAGTGCCATATCAAATGAAGAGGAAGAACTTATCATATCCAGGATTTTATTATGTGTAGAATGGAGCTACCCTTTTGACCATGCAACATTAAGATTTTTTGTTAAAGGTATCTGGACAGGTGAGGAAAAACAGTTGCTTATTAGCAGTTTGATTTCTTTTAAGAGACAATCAATCTTATGTTGTTCTTCTTGAATTAAATATTTCAACTGTTTGATAATTTCGTGTGTGTTGATTTCAGAGACATTTTCACATACCTTTCCTGCTGCGAGTATAGAATGCCTTGAAAACTCTGCTGTTTCCTCTTCATGATGGTTGTTGTGTTGGTAGCGGGGTTGATAAACTAACTTTGTTCCAAACATGAATGACACCTCCAAGTGGTTAAATTTTCAGTTGTTTGTAAGTTCACAAATTGCTGCTCACTTATGTTTTCACTTTTAATGTGAAATTTCTTTTTACAATTCAGACAGACGATTATTTCGTCATATTTTGTGAGATGCGTTTGACAAGCGTCTCAGATATTATTTCAGAGAAGAAATTTTAGGAACGTATAAATTATCATTTTTCCTATCCGTCGTAACAAATTATCTCATTTCCGATGGATACGGAAGGAATAAGTGAATGAGTTTATATCAATGATTTAAAACTTTTTGAAGAAAACGACGAATCGTTCTGATTATTGGCTTTTAGTCAGGACAACTTGATTAGGGTTATGACTGGATTTCCTCTCGCGGGCTACAGTTAGCCATGTATTTCTCTGGTGACCTAGAAAAGCAGTTATTTCCTTCTGGAAGACTAAACATAGTCGTCGTACTCTCCAAATGGGTTAAATTTAGTCGTTGGTTCCTTCTAGCAGATTGAAATAAACCGTTACTCTTGGCTAGTAGCTTCGTGAAGGTTAGAAAAGGACAATTGTTATATCAGTAAAAGGTGAGGGTAGCAGAAAAGTACTAACATGTTTGGAGCTCAATGTGTAGTACTTCCCTCGATTTGTGACATAATTAAATAACCAAAGAATTGAATAACATGTCAATTGAGATTCAAACGACACTTGTATTTTACTGATGTTTTACAGACGATGTATTTTATTAATTTTATAGTATTAGTATTAAAAATATTGGTTAAAATATTAAAATATGTACTAAATTTACTACATAAAGAAAGTAGATATGACATATAACTCACATGCAAAATGTTTAATAGGTTCCAATAAATCCTCATGCACGATGGGATCATCACGAGTATTAATAAATACCATCGGCGTCCTAATATTATCCAAATAATTGATACTCGAACTCCATTTGTACAATTCACTAATAGAACAAAAATTATGAACGCGTCTAGTGTACGCGTCATCCAGTTCTGGTAGAGTCGCTGCCGAGAAAATGTCGGTTTCGTTCAACGAGTAACGCTCTTTTACATCTGTGGAGAGTAGAATATCACGATGACGTAGGATTATACCCTTCATATTTTCAGTCATTATATACAAATAGAAACGACGAAAGTTTTGCCAATTCAGCAAATATGTTGTTCCTCTAAAATAAAAAATAATCATTATTGTATTAATACTTTACTGACCTTATATAAAAGCTATATAAATAGTAAAGAATTACTCCGTTGCTATTTATATAGTAATTATATACATAAATAGTAAAGAATAAAGAAAATTTTCCAATGTCTTAAAAAGCTTAAGTAACAATGGTATGCAGCAGCAAAAGATTGTACAGGTATCACTCATTCAGTGCATTTAGTTGTGAAAACAGTATAAATTAATTACTTGATAGCGTTATATCCTTGACAAACCGATACAGCTCCAATAATTTGAGGCGGCCGTTGGATATCCACTTCTCCCAAGTATTTGGTTACAAGATTCCCACCTAAACTAAAACCCACACAAATCAGTTTTGTTCTGGAATGTTTTGCTAATAAATGTTTAACCATCTCATGGAAATCTCCTGTATGACCTGAAAACATATTTATGAAATTAATGTCTTAAAAGGCTTTTTCTTTTGAGAAAATTGAATATAAAACTAATTGAAGCATTAAAACAAGTTTGAAAATTACGAAATCTTTAGCACAAAGTAATATCTGAAAAGTATATCAAAACATAAACAGTTCAAAGAGTATATGCATTTTTTGTTGAGTTTACATCTACACCAATTGGTAAAAAGTAGATAAGTCGATTTATCGCTAGAAAGGATAACTACTAATATTTACAGCCAAAATGGATATTATTTATAGCCAAATGCTACTATTATACAAAATATTTCATAAAATCCCTTTCGAAGTGTTAAACACCAAGAATAATCGATTTTCCTCAAAAATTATAAGGATTTTCTTGCAACAAAATGTTTTTCGCAGTGTAGGACATCATATCTGCACCATTTGTGAATAACTAGGTAAGTCGTACCTCAGAAAATCCTTTTCGGTATATGGGAACCCAAAATTAATGGATTTACTAAGTATTTATTAAAATAACTATAATTCTTTCGGGTTTATATAACACTGCAAAAAACTAGACTTGGTTAAATCACAAGGAGAAATATTTAAGTTGGATTAATATTTGGACAAATTACCCAAAAACTATATACTATCATGCTAGTAATTATAACACAGGATAAACTAGTTTTTAATATAGTTAGACTTTTATCTAATTTCCTTTGTTAAGCCCAAAACCTGAGTCTAGAGAATATCTCAGACAAAAAAAAATCTGAAAATCATTAAAACCTTAATCTTTCCGGAGGAGCGTAAATTAGTTTTTCCACATTTGGAATAATTAAGATTTTGAAAATAACTTTCCTGTGGTGGATTTTAAAAAGTTCTGTAGTAGACGTCGAAAAATCAGACAAGAAAATTACTCTATAAAGACAGAATAGGTCTCTTATTATAAAAGGGACAATTTACTACAGAACTGACAAAGAACCTTTCAAACGAATAACAAAAAACACAAGATTTTAAATGATTAATTCTGAAATATTAAGCAACATTTTCGGAACATAAAATTGCTCTGTACGCGCTGGACCTCAATTTTATAAATTTTATAAACAACTCATATCTGCACCAGTTGGAAAAAAAATTTAGTTCACTCGTAGCTTAGTAAAACCATTTCGGTGCGTAGGGCTTCGAAGAAAATAAATTTTCTGAAGTATTTATCAAATATGAAAACAATAAATTTATTGATGAGTTTATCAAAATAATTCATAAAATTCTTACGAGCCTGTACGACACTACAAAACACTTGATTTCCAGGGGCATTTACCAAAATACATCAGAACATCTTTTTCGTTATGCAGAAAATCAAAGAAAATGATTTGTCTACAGTATTTATTAAAATACCTCAGAAATTAGTCTCGGTGTCTATGACACCGAAGAAAAACAATTATCGGGGTATTTACCAAACTAACTCAGAATTTCGTATCGTTATATGTTCAGGACACCGAAAATACAATTAATTTTATTTATTTATTTATTTACGGTCAACCCATTAGAAAAAAGATTACAATACATAGAGATATAAACACAATAGATACAATAATCCATAGAACATACAAACAGAAATAGTAAACTGAAGCTCTGTAGGAACAAAGGGAAGCTCTCTAGGAACAAAGATCTCGAAAGCAGACTTAGAAAGTGAACAACTTGACGCAACACTTAATACTACAACCAAAACAAGAGCAGACGTCAAAGAACTAGCAAAAGCCCTAATCCAATTGGTTAAAGACATTAAGGTCTTATACCAAGCTCACGATGAAGAAGGGTTTAGATAAGGTCAGTAGTCCTATTCTCACACGAGAAGAGGTATCGGACTCGGCTACACAAACAGCAGAATCATATTTGACAGTACTCTATAGCCAAAGAGCTATTAAATATATAAAGTTCAAAACTGCATTGCAAGCTAACTGGCCCAATAACCTTTCCTGTCTTAGTGAAATTAAGACCGACGTATTTAACGCTCCTGCAGACTTTGCATTAGCTCACTGCGTAAGCAAAGACCTGAAAATGGGCCAGGGTCTTGCTGTGCACTTTAAATTGAGATACGGAAGGGAAGAAATTCTTGAACAAAAACTATAAGTTGGCGACGTGGGAGTGCTGAAAGATCTAATCGACCTATCGGCAGAACAACAGTACCGTAGATATAGAAAACAAATTTACTATCTGATTACAAAACATTTTATGATGACAAAAGCGCAGAAGAAGTAATGTTCAACACATTGAAATCACTCCAACCTACAATGCTCCGAGAAGGTATCCCAAAACTAGTGATTCCCCCTATCGGCTTCGGCAGAGATCAGCTTCGATGGAGTATTGCTAAAAAGATGCTAGAATGGATCTTCTCCGGGTCTGGCATAGAATTGCAGGTATACACAGTACAAGACTCCACACAAAAAAAGAGGAACCAGAGCAAAGACATGCCTGCGACAACCGCTAATATGCCACAAAAAACTGTTACAAAGTACACCGAGATACTAAATTATACTAATAACCCCAATCAAACCGCTGGTAATGAAATATCGTCAGTGGACGGCCTCAATGAATGATCGACACTAAGTACAACAACATTAGAGGACAAAATCTGAGGCACTAATAATTAGATGCACCGACTTTAGATCATATGCAGACACGTTGAAACATGTTAAAAACATGTTAACATGAAACATGTTAAAAACACTTAATCTCGTTCAAGACGCATTAAAAGCTATCAGGAAACCAAACGAGGGCCACCTTATCCTGCATCTTCCTAAGGAGGAGGGTAATGCTGAAAAACTTAAAAAGGGGATCGGAGGAAAGCTACCAAAAGACATATTGGGCATATTAATATTGGGCTTTTTGACATTTTGTTTCGTCAGCAGCAATTTTTATGTCAGTAATCCGCAGTTTGTTTTTCTGTTTAAGAACGTTGTGAACATCTGAAGCGGCCGGTAGTTTAATTTTCATCGGACGGTTTGTTAATTTTCATCGGAAATAGGCTATTTACGTTTTTGTTATGCGCTATGCGGAATGCGGTCATCCGTAGGCGTGGAATCACTTTAAATGGCATTGAAAATCATAATATTGGTAGATCTATCAATTCGTTCTTGGAGCTCCTGAAATACATCATCAAGGAGTGGGGATTGTTTATTGTCGTGAGCAAGTTTCAAGGCAGTTTCTTCCCGCAATTTCCTGTTCTCATTGATTTGGTTATTGAGCATACTTATCAAGTTATTTAGACTTTTTTCTAACATCACAATTTTATCCATTATATCTTTCGTGTGCCAACGAATGACCTAAAGTGCTGGGATCTATGATCTATGATAGATAGAGCAGCTTCTTCATCGCTATTCTCATCAGCGTCAGCATTCCAGACTCTTTTAGACTTCACTGTTTCCTCGAACTCATCTGGTGAAAGTCCACAGCAATATTGGTGCGTCCAAAGCAAAAACAAGTTACAATTAATCGAATAATCAGTATTCTGGAAGTTGAAGCTACAAACAGAGCAGTTTGAAGATTTTTACTTGGCACTGGTCTTAGATTTATTGTTTGGCTACACCCTCGTAGATAGTGTGACAAAAAACTCTGTGTAAGCTTGATTCACAATCCTAAGAATAGCCAAGTGTAGGTATAGAGTAGTTATTAATTTACAGCTTAAAATAATGATGACACTTGACAGATTGTTTTTTTATTGCAATGTTAATCCCGTCAGTCACTTCTTTATTTAAAGAGACACTAGCACTGTGTAAATTAATTCACTATGTTATATAAGCATAGATTTAGCTCTGATCTTGAATAAATGACAGAACTAGGAGAGCGCGATATAAAACAGAAAATGTATCAAGATACATTTTCTAAGTGTGTATCAAGTACCTTAGAAAATTTATTTTAGTATGTAGGACATAGAAAATAATAGAATTATTTATCAAAATAACTCAAAATCTTTTCGGTGTGTGGGACAGCAAAATTAATTTTCATACATAGATTTGCTGATTCCCAAATGGATTTTTAAAAGATTTGAATCTTTGAATTTTCCGCACACCAAGAAAGGATTCGTTAGTTATTTTAATAAATACTTCATATCCATTACTTTTGGTATCCTACACAGCAAAAATCGTCAGAATTTCTTAGTAAAATTCATTATTCTCGGACACAGCGAAACGGATTTTCTAAGGAATTTTGATTAATAGCATAGAAAATCCATTTTGGCTAGACATTTTTGCAACTATCCCATTTTAGCGATAAATCGACTTATCTAATTTTTCCCAATTGGGGTAGGTATATGTGTCATTCATAATAGGAACATCAGCAAATATAAATTAGTTCCGGATATTTTGTGGCGCAATGTTATAAGCCCTAGTTTTTCAAATTTAAAAAGACATCGAAAAGTTCTTGAAGAGTGCATTATTATATATTGGATGTATATTTTTTTCGCTGATAATAATCTTGATGTTTATTTGTTTCAAGCTTACTTAAATGATAGTAAACAGCTCGTAAAATTTCTTTATTAATTCAAATATTCAGAAAAAAATGTGTTCCCTATAATGATACAATTGCTTATTACTAGCATACAAAGAAAAATAGATAGAAAGATAGACCTCCCCTCCCCCCCGCCCCCCCCCCCCCCCCCCCCCCCCAGAAAAAACCACACACAAAAAACCACC
>WYDF02255204.1:0-34264 GCA_009867245.2 Adranes taylori
AAAATCTGATGTCCAACTACCGATGATTTTCATTTTGATATTATATGAAACTGGACAAGAGCATTTTATTTAATTATACCCATAATGTGCTAGTAGCTTGTTTGAAGATAACAAGTATTTAGTTTCAAAAATTTGGGTTCAAAGCTTCAAACTTGTAGCTACAAAACTTCAAGTTCTTGTGATGATTTACTAGTGAAAAGTATAAAATGCAATTCGAGAAACCAATTATAAAACTGCATTGTTTGATATTCCTTTTTGTTGGACGTAAACATTTTTAAGTTACCAAATTCTCTAAGAAACACTGATAATTATCTCTTTTAAGATAATCTGCTTCTTATTACTTACAGAGAGCCCAAATGTTTCATAGCTCTCCAAATTTGCATAATATTGCACTATAATTTGCATATTAATTTATTTTATGAGTTGTTCTTGTCAACCTCTTGTTCTTATCGCAGAAACATATTGAAAGAATCTTAATTCTATACATATATAACTCCGGATTGAATATTCATGTCGATTGAGTCCCGCATATCGAACTCGAAATATTTTGTTATCGAATATTGCATACACTTATACACATTAATCTTATACTATTGCCTCTACTGGTTGCGCCTTAGAGTGAGAGAAGTTGAAATCAGCATCTAGTAAGAGACGGAAAGTAACAGAACAGCTGTTGTGTGGCAACACCAACACGACAAATTAAGGAACGTATATGATTTAGGATCAACATGCATTGCTAAACAAAGAAAGCTAATTCGTCAATTAAGGCAACTAGAGAGGAGAGCTAAGTAGAGTAGAAGTAGAGAAAAATCGACATACATATATAGGCCACATATTTCCTTGCGGCTACTTTGTGAATTCTGGTAAACCTTTATGTGTCAAACAACAATCGCCTACACGCAAAAATGTTTGCTTCTCTGTGGTCTCTGTGGTCTACAGTAGCAATGAATGATTTATCATAATGACACGTATGTTCGCAGCTCTCCTGTTAAGAAATTACTTAAGCGCACTATTATGTACTCGTATAATACATGCATATTTTATTTATGGGGTTCGTGATATGCCCTATTTTTCACTTCCTGGACGTATTTTAGACCCTCTGACCATTTCGATTATTGGTTGGTTTCCATCCACGTTTTTAGCTTATTTTTAGTCTCTTGATTAGAATGCTCCATTGACCCTTGACTCCGGATATGTCTTGGCTTTCCATGAACACCTTTCAATGACTTGGTTAGAGAATTCTTGGCCATTATCGGAATGAACGATGTTCGGCGCTCCAAAAGTGGTGAAAATATCCAAGAGATGGTATGCGACTTTTCGGCGAGTTTAATCTGAAGTGCACGGAGAATCACAAATTTGGTAAGATGGTGTTGTGAACTAAAATGAATTTATAACTTTCTTCTGGTGTAGTGTGCAAGTCTCTTAAATGAACCTGACAACGTGAGTTCATTTTCCCGTGAACTATAGGCCTACTAACGATGTTCTTGTTCAAGGTCTTATAAGAAGGTTGGCATAATTTTAAATATGTCATAATACATTCTACTGTAATATTTTTGTAGTTGGGGTTTCATTCCTTAAGCATTCTTGTCCTTGAACCGTGACCAATAGCAAGATGCGTTTCGTCGAGAATGTTGAATAATTCTTATTAACAAACGTAATACTTGGTGTCTTCATTCTCATTCTTCACTGAAGCAGTTAGCTTCCCTGCACCACCTATGGATAAAATATCATAACGTTTTATACGCCTGTAATGAATGGCTTGCTTTTTCTAATGTTCTTAGCAGTTTTTACTTCCTTTAAACACTTTCCGTACTTGTCCCTATCGAGATAAAAGTTATTCTCTTTCTAGCTTGCCACAGCTTCGTCAATTATTTCATGAAACCTCTGTTTTACACTCATTTTGATTCAAAGATACTTCTAGACAACAAAGAGAGAAACTTTATTTAAAACATTGTTATAAATCAAATTGTTTTGTCATACATTTTCTACCGCATAATAATATATTATGATACCCGGTCATGCAAATCGACAATTTATGTGTTATATGTTTATACAATAAGGCATTTGAAACTCTTTCGTATTTTCGAAATGCACTAGGAGTTTTACGTAAGAATAATGTACATTTGGCTTTCTTCTTCTGATCGAATAAAGAATTCCAATAAAGAATATGAGGTTGTAGTCTATATCTAACTTACAATTTTATCTTATGTTACGTACACAAAGGAACAGGAAGATCGCTTCCTTTTTTTCCAGTATATACTTATTCGTTTTTTCACTTACTCCGTTTTTTTACTTCGCGCAATGCGTTTCAATTTATTGCTTTAAGCACTACAATATCCCTAGGAAAATGGAGATGATCTCAATTTATGACTATTGTATTACGTATTAAAGAATTAAGTGCTATCATGTACAGATTGACTTTAATATAATTTTCCTTCATTCGAAGTAGTGAATCCAGAATAAGATATTCATAATTATATAAGCTGACTTACATTATTTAATTATTATTTAAAGTCTTAATTAATATTTAAAGTCGGTGTGCTATAACTGATCAGCGAAATCAACTGAAATAGCCGGGAGATTTTTCTAATATTGATAATCATAGACATATTGAAATTAATAATAATAAAAATATATTTTACGAATTAATAAAATACTCTTTGTTCAGGTGAAATAGAAAATGGGAAAATTATATATATATATATATATATATGTGTGTGTGTATATAATATTGAAATAAATTATGTCCAATGGTAGTTTAATTAATTAATTAGAAAGTAATAATCGGTCTTTTAGACCAGTAGATTTATTATTTTTCAATCTCATTTCTTTTTACTACCTCACCTGTCGGTATTGGGTAAATTTCGCGCATGTTGCCTTCCTTGGTACCGTTTCTAAGTAACCTAATACCCCGTTACTTGTATAAGTTAGACAAGAACCTGATGCGCGCATCAGGCCTGATAGAATCCGACTACTACAGGCCCTCTCAAGGATTGCTTTTGTTCAACGTTTAGCGTTCAGGCAAGTTTAGCTTTACCCGACTGCAGTTAAGCAGGTATACCACATAGATAAATAATTTTGTACCATTATCCAAACCTCATTGAAACAATTTTACCAACGCCCATTATGACGAGTGTACTGGACCGTACACAGTCGACTCGTTCTATCGTGAACTGCGGATGGTCTTCGGATACAGGACTGCTTGAGGCTCGCGTGGTTAAGCTGGATAGCAAGGGTACTGACATTTGCATGGCTTGGCTCTAGAAATTACCCTACCAGTACTGGCAGGATCAACCATGCTACATAAATATAATTTCATAAAATGATTTCTGAATTTATATACTTATGTATTAAAAATATCGACACATATATAGCGTTTAGTTTATTACATTTTCACTTTATTTGACGGCATTGTCTAAATATTTATTTACATCCGCGTCGCGATTAGAATAAATTGGTCTAGAATGCACATCTACAAAAAATCCCTTACTTATTTGTCATTTTCAGATTTTTGGTTTAAAGTGTTAATTTTTTTATTAATGTGTAGAGTTTCTAAAAATAAACGTTTTATGAAATTTATTTCTTTACCTATTATAGTGGTCTTATTAAAATCAAATATAAGTCCAGTTTCATGTGAATTAGAATCTAAGTTTGTTTTTTAATATAATTTTGATTACATGTTCTACAACAAAATTGATAATGATAAATTGTACTTGTAATAAAATGTTTTTTTTGTCCTATATAATAATTAGTACAATGTAAGCAATTGATTCTGCAAACAATATGGGAATGTAAATCCATTGTTAGTAAATCTTTTAGTTATGTGTATTAAGATAAATAAATAAATAAACCTTTATTGACATTGATTCGCTAACAATACAACATAAAAGTCACTCTTTCAAGTACAAATCCTTAATCAAAAAAAATGTTATTCCTTAATCCTATAAATCATCTAATATAAGTAATCATAAATAAAATTAACAAGGTCCTACAGCCTCCAGGATTAAGGGAAGGCAGCCCCTCGAACCAAACTTATACCATATATATACATCCTATCCTTTCTTCACGTTCCAGTCATCTCTCCTTTTACTCCTACCAGCCTCATACTTTCATCCATAAAATCATCCATAGAAACATCCATTATCCCATTTAGTATAAACATTTCCAAAAAACCCCCATATCTACCCTACCTCCCAAAGAACTTCTTTTTCTCCTTAAATTTCACCGACTTCTCTCTTTTTATTATGTCCTCAAATATTCTCTACATAATATTAGTGCCCTTACCATCCTTTCCCATGCTAACCTTTCAGTTTCCCTCCAACTTCTTCTCTTCCTCACTCCATTCAATCCCCATGCATTCTTTCATCCAATGTTTCCAATTCTCCTCCTTTCTTTTACATATTCTACACATTATTTCTTCAACATTCATCCTCTTTTCTTCTCTTTCTTCAACATTCATCCTATTGCCTCTTTCCAGACACTCAGATTCACTTGGTATTTGATTGTAAGAGTATTGATTGTAAGATATTTGATTGTAAGATTCATATACTGGTAGTTCTAAGTTTTGTTATATCTTGGATAAAACAAAAGTTGAACCTTTTACTTTTGACTGTCACCTTTTAAGTCGTCTATTTAATTCAATTAGCATAATAGTGTTTAGGGTGAATTAAACAACATTAGTCTATCCCATGAATCCCCCGCCGCTTACTCATGAATCCTCCAGTCCCTATATTTGCCTACGCCGCGGACAGCTTCGCTGCTCTTGACTCACACTTTCCCTGTATTGGCAAACAACTACGTAGTCTGGTTTGCTACAGCTTACGACCCCTCTTCACTCTCGGCTAATTTTTAATGGAGCCTTGGTCTTATGCATTTGTCCGCTTTGGTGCGGTCTGCTGCCGCTTTTGACTTCATTTTTCCCCACTACCGCCTTTTGGGTAATTTTTTCTTCATGTGCGCTTTGCTAAAATTGAGGTCCCTGGGCCTTATAGTTGTTCTTCAAGCTATATTTTTTCAACTTTCATAGGAACCGAGATATATAATGTCAACAGCCGGTCTTAAGTAAATCGATCGCAAAGTTTACAAAACAAAAAACAAACTGTACATATGTTAGTTTATAATTTTATAATAAAGTGTATTCAAGTGTCCTGTCTGTTTCCTGAAATATATAAAAAAACTCTGTAAAATTTTAAATGTGACAAAGTCGCCTCCTATACCGGGATGGCACTACTTTCGTACTACGCATAATACAATATACTATATGCGAGCAATATACTATATGCGAGCGAAATGTCTTCTAATTTTAAAACTGAATTTTTCAATAATCATTTCGAGCCCTTCCAAAAATTATAATGTGTGCTCCCGACTGATAACAACATTTATTCAATTGCAACAGCAGTTTATATGTCTCATACAAAGTAAAATGATTTTTCCTGTAACTTTGCATATATGTTCTATTATGTTCGTCTTACATGTATATAGTGTGATTGTTGAATGTCGGTTGCCATGGCGACAAGTTGCAAAATTTTTAAATATTAAGGGTCATATCTTTGAAATAATAAGGGTTAGACACATCATGTGTGATATCATTTTAAATAGAATTACAAGGGCTATGAAATTGTAGAAAAATATACAGGGTATTACTAAAAATTTTTGAACAATTTTTTTAATGCTCAAAATTGGTAAGAGTATGCAATTGATTACACCGGCAAAATTGAGGTTCCTTAGATTTTCCCTAACCTTCATTTTTCCAACTTTCTGAGGAACCGAGATATTTAGGTTGGTACACTTTTTTTCAAAGTCAAATTACTCCGGTGCTATGATGTGCATCTTTTTTTAAACTCGATTAGTCCCTTAGATTTTAAAGGATATTTCGATGCAAGAAATTTAATCATTTTCGCTAAGTTTCTGCGAAAATGGACCGCATATTATGCAAAACAAAGAAACAAAAAACAATCTGTATATATGTTAAATTGTGATTTTAGTAAAAAATATTTCAAACTAAATTTCAAACAAACAAGGACCTTTACGTAGCCTATACAATAAAGTTTATTCAAATGTCATACCTTTTATTGTTACTGAGATATTTCACAATGTTTGTTAAAAACTTCGGAAACACCGCTTCCTATAAAATTTAGCAACATGGGACTTTCTTTATTCGACGCATACTACAACGTACTATATGTGTGCAAAATTTCAGCGCCCTAGTTTAAATACGAAATTTATGAAAAAAGAAAATGGCTCCTGTCCGCCATATTGGGTTTATGAAGAAACGTGGAAAAATTGTTCTCCGGACTCATAGTCTACACCTGTCCACCAAATTTCATCCAAATCGGTTCCATGGGGAAGAAGAAATTCTTGAACAAACATCCGTACGTACGTATAGACCGCGAAAAGTCCTTCTTCCTTTTAATTCTTTGAGCAAGAAAATTTTTTTTTAGAAAAAACCTTTTATATTAAAAATTTTTCCTTACGATTCACAGTGTTTCACCTGTATAGCACGACCTTATGTTACATGCCTTTTCCGTTATTCATATTGTGTGCTTAAAAATTATTCCCATCCTCCCGAAGTATTATTGATAGCCTGTACCCGCTTTCTATATTTTGGTTTACTATTGTTTTGTTATTTTATCACCGCATTTTTCATATCGCTTTACATACACCGCTATATCGCTTTACATGCACCGTTGATGTTTTTATATACACCGCTATTGATAATTTTTATGCATTGACACCCTTTGATATAAACCCGCTTGGTTATATTTTCTCGTTTATGACAATTTCGTTATTATTAATTTAACCGTCTTTATTACGTCATTGATTTAAATGAAGATTTATTTTTTAATTACTATTCAGATTTATTTGTGCATATATATTATTTTTTCTGTTTGTATTTTCTATAAAGAACGATAGACGGTTTTGTTAAAACGTTAATGCTGTTTCAATCATTAGCATTAAGTTTATTACAGCTTTAATTCAATTAATATACAAAACTAAAAGAGTTTAATTTACATTCCAACCTTGTTTGCAAAATCAACTGCTTATATTGTGCTATTTGTTATATTGGAGAAACGAAACAATTAAATAAAAGAACATGTGATCAAGAAAATTATAAAAACAAAATTAGCTTCTCATTCTCATGAAACTGGACATAAATTTGATTTTAATAATATAGGTAAAGAAATAAACTTAATAACACGTTTACTGTTAGAAACTATACACATTAATAAAGGAAATAACACTTTAAACAAGAAATCAGAAAATAACAAATTAGTAAGAGATCGTTTGACGATGCGCGCTCTAAAGCATTACCCTAAAATTTACTCTAATCGCTACACCGATGCATATAAATATTTAAGCAGTGCAGTCGAATATAGAGAAAATTTAATTACCGAGAAAATTTAATGTGTCGGGATTTTTAAAATATATAAGATTTATAGTTACATAGGTTTAATTCAA
Source organism: Adranes taylori (assembly GCA_009867245.2). Lineage (NCBI taxonomy): Eukaryota > Metazoa > Arthropoda > Insecta > Coleoptera > Staphylinidae > Adranes > Adranes taylori. Next base: position 7,459 of record WYDF02255204.1, read on the forward strand.
AATTATTGATGCTAAGTACATTAAATTCAGAAATCATTTTATGAAATTATATTTATGTAGTTTGTTTGATCCTGCTATTACTGGTAGGGTCGTTTTTAGAGCTAAGCTCTGTAGGTGTAAGTGCGCTTGCTAGCGAGCATAACCGCGCGAGCCTCAAGCCTCTCTGGGACTGAAAATAATCCCAAATTAATATCTGACCTAGTCAACTGCGGACGGTTCACTAGACTCGTCATAATGGGCGTAATATCATTGATAATCTAGGCGGCATACCTGCTTACTTGGCTGCAGTCAGGGAAAGCTAAACTTGTCTGGGCGCTAAAAGATTCAAAAAAAGCAATCCTGCAGAGGGACTGCAGTTGGATGTTGTCGTCCATTAAGACAAGACGTCTCAGCAAACGCCTCAGAGACCAGCTTATCAGGCCTGATACGCGCATCAAGTTCTTGTCTAGCTCTTTCAAGTAACGGGGTATGAGGGTACTATACGACAGAGGAAGTCTTAAAAATGGCTATCACTACCAAAGAAGGCAACAGGCACGAAACTTACGCAAATACAATTAAAAGTTACTGGAGGGCAATTGTAATGCCAGCAGGAGCGATAATTCCAACAGCAATGGCTACGCTATTTATACTGCGGTTAAAAACGTCTTAGTCAAATTTCCATTTGGACGCATTGGCATCATAATTCTAAGGAATTGCTCTAGTGCGCCGAACGTTAGGCCCAGAGCAGGCGATCAAACGGTTTGTCTTGCGCATTCAGTAAAGATCGAACAAACCGGCCACATTACTATATGCAAATTAGAGTGTTCACATCTGGTCAGGAGTGTTCTGTGTAGAGTTGTATGGAAGAATATAAAAGAATTGAGAACTTTTTCGAATAGTTCCCGAGTGTTTTAATAATGACGAAGGGGGACGGCGGAGAGCATTCGTATTGCGGCGCGAGAGATGAAATTCTGACATCAATGCAGTATCAGCTACAGCAAAAGCATTTGCCAGAAACGTTTCCTTCGATCAGGAATGAAAGTCAGAGGTTCGAAGGTGATTAGATACCACCCTAAATGATGTTAAGCAATTACAAATCCAGTAGCACCTCAGTTATAAAAGCGCAAGTAAATTGTTTTTAATTTAATTTAGAAACAAAATAAGTTTTATACTTATTTATTTAATATATAGATATTTATAAAGACTAATTATATCAACTAGATTTCACGATTCAGTGAGATAAAAAAAATTTATTAAAAAAAGATACAAAGAAATCGATGATTAATAAGAACAGTAAACACTAATTTTCTCTTACGAAAAACTGAAGGAAAACGTAGATTTTTGTCTGTTTGCGCTAAATTATATTACGTTAGAAGCCTTAGAAAGCTTGCAAAAAATGGATAAACGTTAGAAATAATTTTTTCGTTTAATTCGTAAGCCTAAGGATAAACGTGTGTTATCTTATGAAAAATATTGTCTAACAAAGTGAAAACGCGTGCTCACATAATTTATTCTTTAGATAAAGAACCCGCTAGGTAATACTTTATATACATTTGCATTTTCTTTTACGAGTACACTTAAATGGCAACGTATTTAAATGGCAACTTTGATTCACTTTCAGTTTCATTAAGCATTTTTTATACTAAAATAATTGATTTCTTAGATATTGGCAATTGAGTATACGAAACTTTTAGATGCAATTAATTATAAAGTGTGCTGTAAATACATAAATGACAAGACAAATTATAATTAATTTCCACGTTTCTATAATCAGCATATCCAAATAGATGTAATGAAAAATTATCAAGAAAAACTAATTTTACAATAGATTTTCCACCTGAAGCATCCCTACAGCATTATAGTCATTTTTCAAAGGATATACTTACATTTTATTATACCCTGGAACGTTTCCTATATTCTGTCCGTCATATCATCTTCTGTAGTTGGCGGTATTTGATGAACTAGATTTATTACATAACCCCGCATGAGAAAATCCATTTCGGTTTATCTTGGTGATCAAGCTGACCGTGCAATTAGTGCTCACTCCTCTTCCTATCCATCTTTCAAGGAAATGGGTGCTAAGATGCTAAGAAAGCTATGAACTCATCTACTGTGATGCAACGGAGTTCCATCATGTAAAAACTACATTTCATTGGCGAATATTAACGGGAATATCTTCCAGCAATAATGGAAGATGATTTTCTAAAAATCGAAATAAACCTGACCATTTACGTATCCATCAACGAAATGTCCAATTACATGTTTTCAATTATGCCATCCCAAAAATCCATGCACCGCTTTCTTCGGGCTGTGAGTTGTTATCAAATGTCGATTACTTGAGGAATAGTAATGAAAATTAGATTTGTGTAAAGCAGCTACGTCTCCAAACAACACAACTCGTTTGTTGAGTCCATTCTCAGAAAGCAACTCTACGTGGAAGATCGTCCTTAAGTAGCTCCTGATGCAACTGTATGTGTTATGGATAAAATTTATTTTTCACAGTATTCTTTCGACAAACATTGAGTGATCTTCTGGTCTCGGAAAATTTCACGTGTGTATTTTTAGCATGTGGATTTTCCGTAACAGAAAAAATGATGTTAAATTCAGTATCCTCATTAACTACAGTTTTTTGTCTTTCATGTTTTACATATGCTACTGAACTAATTCAAGTAAAACGTTCCATTAATTATTTCAATGCAATCGTTTGCGGTTATTCTAGATAGGATATTTTTCTTGCGAAATTCTTTTTGCAAGCAGACAATTTTTCATACATTCTCCTAATATCCATATCACATCTACTGATTCAGCCACAGGAAAATTCATTTTTCAGTGTAATGAAATATTTACAAATTAATACACAATTTAACCGTATCAATTGAGTCTCAGAATACTCTACACATATATTTAGTGGTTACAAAAAATTTAGTTTCTAGTGATTTATCCCCAGTCTACTTGCTGTTGTTAACCCAATTGCGAATCTCTCAGAAAATAATGCTTTTAGATATAGGAAATACTTATGAGACTGAAAATGAATTAAATATTGTTCAATTTCATTATATAAAATATAAGTGATCCATTTAAGGAAAATTACAAAATAATGAATTTGAGTTTTAACTCACCCTATACACGAGTTTTGTAATATTCAATATATAGTTTATTAATTAATTAATAGATTGAGTAATGAATATAAATTTTGTCTTATTGCGATATTTTGCTCTAAACTCTTTGTCATATATCATCTAATTTATTATTTGACTCAAGTCTACACTGATAAATAGACTAACCAGTAGAATAAGTTACTCTTAGTACACGATATTTTATTGTAAGAAATGTTCTTCAGTTCATCAGATCTATTATTCTTGTAGAAACCTGTTACCAAAACAAATTTTATTGTGAGGGATTTTATGGTGAAGTCTTTGGTTATTAGACAGAAAATAACTTTTCTTACCCTCATAATTCGCCAGTTTAATGAATATCCAATATCTCATTTATTTTAGAATTAGATTTATTTCTTTTAAGTACTATCAGCAAAGAGATTGCTAAAAGCAAATATACTAATCAGAAAAGAGCAGGATCATGTATTACCAATAGTTTTGGTCTCACTACAAAGGCGAGAGAAAAAGAAGTGTTTTTAATAAGGTTATACAAATTTCTTTAATTACGTGTATAATAATATTAATATACATAATTAATATAATAATAATATTGCATCAAATTTAAGTATGATCCTCATCATACCACACTTTATTTGTAACACGTAATACCAGTGTGGTCAAGGGAGACCCCAAAATTATTTTCACATAAAAGTTAAGACATAAAAGGTAATTCAAAAAGTATATATTAAACGTTTATATTACATTGTCTACATTGTTTAGAATGCAAAAGCTATTTATAATATTTGTTCATAAGCTATTTATAATAATATTAATAATTAAAAACGATAAACAATTGTTAAAATCATGAGTGAAACTATTCTGCCTGAGTGTTGTGTTTACATCTGGAACAGCTAATTATTTGGTGGTAATTATACAAAAAGCGCCTGCAATCGTCACATTTTATTGAATTCATTCTATCCACATTTCATGGGCATTCCCAACATCTACCACGTTTTAGGTTTTGTGCAACCTGTGGCTGGACAATAGGAGGTTAACATAGGATCATCTTGGTATGCAAACTTAGTAGAATATACTTCTCTTTTACGAGGGTCTACTAAATCTACAGGAAGCTTGGGCCTGTTTTCCGTATTATTCCGAATAATGTTAGATTTTTCTCCTTCAGGTGTTTTGCAAGATTAAGACTTATTAAAAAGTTCTTAGTGGTAATGTTCCTTCCTAAGTTTTCTAATCCTTAAGACTAGTAATTAAAAACGATAAACAATTGTTATAATAAGAGTGAAAGTATTCTGCCTGAGTGTTGTGTTTACATCTGGAACAGCTATTTATTTGGTCGTAATTATACAAAAAGCGCCTGCAATTGTCGCATTTAATTGAACTCATTCTATCCACACTTCATGGGCATTCCCAACATCTACCACGTTTTAGGTTTTGTGCAACCTGTGTCTGGACAATAGGAGTTAACATAGCATCAATTTGGTATGCAAACTTAGTAGAATATACTTCTCCTTTACGAGGGTCTACTAAATCTACAGGAAGCCCGGGCCTGTTTTCGTACTATTCCGAGTAATGTTAGATTTTAGCTACTTTACAGCGTCTATCTGGCAATTTAAAATATATGACTGTACAGACGGCCCAAATTTTTATATCGTATTTTTCAGGTATATTGCTTCAACGGGTATCTGCCACGAAAGATTAGCAACTGATTTTCAGTCGTTATATTAACATATGGCATGTATGCCTCTTGAAGTGCAGGCAGCAATAATTCGAAAAATGTTCTAACTTATTTGGAGCTCGACATTTTCTTCTGGCTTCAGCATTATCAAAACGCATACGATGACAAATTAGGTTGAACCTGATTCTAATCATAGTCCTGTTGAATATCGGACGATCATCTTCAATATTCGACAAATGTGTGATGCCGTTGTAAATTTGTAATGCTTTAAACACCCCCGATAATATTATTAGCAAACCAATGAAGCGTAGGTTTGCTTTCTGTAGTAGTCCATTTAACGATAATATTTATAATATTATCATTAAAGAACAGACGAAAACTTCTGCCAATTTTATTTGCTTTTCGGTTTGCATATCTACTAGGTCTTCCTGCTTGCTGCAAAATATTCCGCTGTCGTCGCCGGCCTGGTGGCTTTGAATACCACTTTTCAAGTTTACTCTTGGACCCACAATATAAATTAATTTTTTTCACTGTATCTGGACAACAATTCTGTTAGTTTGTTATAGGTAATAGCTACGATACTGATTTTCTTCCTAGTCGAAGTCAGACTATCAATTGGAGAAATCTTCGCAGTCATATTTTAATTTAGGTTCAGTATTACCTCCTTAATCATCGTCATCGTAATTATCGCTAGTATTCCCGTGCAATGTTCATCATCACTTTCACAGTCGTCGAACCACTTTAGCAACTGATCTTGCGTACCTTCATCACCTTTTTTTTGTTTACCGAAAGAAAAAGAAAAATCGCTTTATCGACTACCACGCTGGTCAGGTGATGGTAATATGGAGTCGACCCACTAAAAACTCTCTCGGACCAGTGAGTTTTACCTGCTGGTTACACTACAGCCGTAAAATAGCCAGTTGTTACTGCTCTACGTGTTTTAACGAGCATACTTACATAGACTCCTTAGGCAATTACGTCAAAACCCATTCCGTTTGATCACTTTTAAGTTAATGAATACTGCGTTTCACTTTTTGCCTCGTGACTTGCTTTCTTTCTTTTACAGCTTATATCCCAGAATTGACGTCACAAAATGGGACAAAGCATTCAAGGCCTTGTTGTATGTACATATTCTCTTCCCACTTCTACCTGGTTCGAAGTCCTCTCCTAGGTAATCCAGGCTTCGCACTCAAATAGAGTGTGCTCTACCGTGTTACTGCCACCATAGTCACAGTATCGGTAGGCATCGGACGGTAAACGCCCCATTGGTACTTATTGGTACTACCTCCGCAATAATAGATAATTCCCCAACAGACACTGTGCGGTAAGCACATGTCATTCCAATAAAATCCGCTTGTTGGGTTCAGTCAAGCAACCATGCAGTCCGTGCAATATACAACGCTTGCACCCAAGCTGGAGCTACATACATTGCCACCCACTCTGTGACACTGTGAAAGTGTTATCAAATTCCATTTTCTGCATCCCCCATTCGAGGCATCAGTCTAGTTATTTGGAAACTGAGTACAGTAGATTTATCAGCCGCATATTTGACATGCTTTCACAGCTTTAGTGATTTGTCTATCACCACTCGTAAGTATTTAACCTGGCTCTTAAACTGCACTTGATGCCCCAAGATAATTTCCATTTCAGGGATCTCCTTTCTTCCCGTAAGTCATATGACTTCTGTTTTCTGAGGTGCCTGGCTGAATCGATGTATAACTACCCTTTCTTCAATTTCTCTCAAGGTTTTCTTGAGTTTCACTTTCAGGTTTGAGTCCCGCATATGCCTTGTTATAAATGCAACGTCATCAGCAAATGCGAGCAATTTAACTCCCTCCCTGCGCAACACATCAAACCATCAAAGTTGGTGAGAAATCGTACATTAAAAGTGGTGAGAAATCTTCTACAACTAAAAAATTTTAGCACCAAAAAAGCAATACAATTTAAGAATTGTGCAGTTAAATCAACAATGCGCGCTTAATAAAAACATGTACTTAGTACTAGCTAGCGAAACAACAAAATGCGAAATACTATGTCTTTCTGAAGACTGGATTGATACAAATGAAATAAATGAATTTACAATTGACGACTTTTATCTCAGCTCTGAATCTTTTAGGACAACCTACAGTGGAGGGGATACAGCCATTTTCTATAAAACAAATAGTACGATCTTTATACAAGACGTGAAACTAAGATCAGAAAGGGTGGAAAAAGTTTTTGAAGTTTCGGCTGCTAGTTTCAAACTTAACAGGAAGCCCCATATTGTAATATCTCTATATAGAACACCATCAGGCAACTATGATATTTTTATCAAGCTTGAATAAAAAGTATTTATTATTATTCATCGAGGTCGGCCCCAGCACTGGACCCTGTGAAACACCACATGACAGTTCTTCTACCTTGTGGAAACCATCCGCCGCGGTATAAATGTCTCCCCTCCGCACCTTTATCATTTATGCGAACCGAACTGCACCCAGCCATGAGCAACACTCTCAAACAACAAATGCTCAAGATTTTTCGTTATAGACACAAAAATAGGGGATATACCGAACTAAAAAGTCGACGAATGAGTAAGAAATCTGGGGAATCTTTAATGTTACATTCAGTTTATAAGGGCCAAATTGTAATTGCCAAATTGCAAATGTTGATAAAGCTCAAGGCCTGTATTTAAAATTAGTGGTTACCGGTGACCCCAGTGGTATTACGTGTCAATTACAAATTATACAACAATAAAATATATAGTTCTAATTAAAATTAATTATTTTGGAAATTTGAGAAAGAACAGTGCCAAAAATATACAACTCTAAAGAGCGTTTGAGATCGCCATCACTATTAGCCAGATCTTTAGAGTCAGATCATAAATAAAAAATTAAAAATTAGGTATAAAACGCTTAAATAAATAAGCGTTTTATATTTGGGATTTTAATTTTTTTTTGCATATAAAAAAACTATTAAAGTTCGCATTAAAGAAATGTATTGAAGTACGCTACACTATTCCTATAAAAAGTCAAAAGTTTCTGTATATAATATTAACTTGAGACTTTGTGTAAATGCGTTTATTATAAAACTTTTGATCTCTTCAGAAAGTTGGTAAAAGATTTCACATTGACTAGAAGCGTTTGGAAACGAAAATATTGATGACCTATCAGAGTAAATACCATAAACGGTCAAGGCGTAAACGATTTAATTAGGTTAAACTATAACTGATAGAAAAGTATGTGCTTACTCGAAAAGACTTATAGCTCCATTTAAGTGATTCAGAATGCCTACGTTCCAATTAATAAATCTTCGAAACTAAAAGAGAGGATTATTTCAACAGAAAAAATAAATTTAGGGTCTATTACATATTCTAATTAACAATCAATTTTGAGCTTAAGATTTGACTTGACATTTATTGTCTGTATGTCTGAATATGGCCCGAAAGGGTTGAAATTGTATAATCACAATCTATCGATTGTACTATAAGTGGGAAATGACAAAGTAGATACACTGACAATTAATATTGTAAACTAATGTATTTTAAAAATTATATATATTTTTTTATTTCTCGTCCCAAAGGTATATATATATATATATATATATATATATATATATATGAGAGAATATTTCTAATGAGAGAATAGAAATCTTAACCTTGGTTTAGTAATAGATTATTTTGGTTTTGACGTTTAAAGTTTTCTATGTTGTTCTAATATTGTTTCACTCTTATCTCGAAATAAAATGTTCGGAACGTTTTTATAAAATGAAAAGATTTGCTTAATTTACGTATAATCATAACAGTTTTTCGTTTAGAACATGTAAAACAGGAACGATAAAAACGAAATTATTTTTGAACGCAAAAGATATGCACATTATGAAAACGTAAGCGATGTAGAGAACAAATATAAAGCTGCAAGAAAAAAAGAAAAAATATGACTACACAAACCCTGGAACTTAATTTGAATTTTTGAATAAAAACATATACTGATATATGAGGTAAACATATTTTTGTAACCTTTTCTGAAAGACTTTTAATACATATGTATACGCTTTGTAAAACTTTTTTTTAGGGAATATTATATGCGAATTTTTGTGTTAAGCTATAGTAATCATAATATGTTCTTGGATGTCAGTGACTTTTCGTGGACCTAGGGCCGATATTTACATATTTATTAGGATCATTATAATATTACCTAAATAAAAGGCAGCTCCATCTTTCGCCGAAAAGCACTTTAGGCAAGCAATGACGCACAAATTTGCATTATCGATCCGCCATACAAATTTCACACTAATATTATTAATAATAATAAAAACATAACCTCCAAACTCGAGCACTAAATGTTTGTTTACAAACTTTTCAAAATTGTGCTACACGAAGATCTACGAACAATACTTCAAAGTATCCGTCGGTGCAGGCCCCTAGGATATGCCCAAGCAACATTCAAATTTCGCGCTAAAAGCATTAGAGTGGGACGTAATCACTGGTCTAGATGGCTTGTGAACCGAACAAATTGAGTAAATGTGTCCAAGAATTGACCTCTAAACATTCACTAGTATTATAATACATTCTATTAAATATGTCAACAAATATTCTAACAAATCCTACAACCAAAGAGGCTCTATAGATATAGAGCTGCTAATGGGCTTCATAGAAACCCAATCGACTTGACTCTTGTTTTAGCAAGATGGTGTACCTCACTGATATCAGCTAAAAGAGCAACAGCCGCAAATTTAAGGCCCTAATTCAGCAGATATGAACGATGAAAACCTCAGCTAAGCAAAGATGCATCTCCGAAAACACTATCTCATTAGTTGATAAAAGACACTAATTAAAGACAAAAGGACAAACCAGACATATGCGGGAGATATGCACAACTCGCAAGAACTATTCGAAGAGAATGCCGCCGCAACAAGAAGAACTATCTTAACAAGGTCTGTACAGAGTTTGAAGCTCGCGTCCAAACTGCCGAAACAAGTGATCTCTTTAAGAATATAAAACAAATAACCCGTAAACCATCACATAGAACATGGACATTAAAAACAAACAGGATCAACTGGTGACCGAACTATCGCAAAGGGTTGAAGTCTGGAGAGAATTCTGCGGAAATCTGTATAGTGATCATACTTACTCACCTGAAAATGTTCACACTACTGGCGACGAGCACGTGGCGGCCATTTTGCGCTCTATAATGGAGGCTCCAGTTCAACGGCTGGGATTACAAAGCGCACCTGGTGTTGATATGATCACTGCTGAGCACATAAAGGCGATGGAGCATCATAGTGTTGACATCTTGCATCGACTATGTGCGGCAATATGGAACACTGGTATAGAATCGTCTGACTGACAAACTTCGGTCATCATGCCACTTTATAAGAAATTTTCTACGAGAAATTGAACTAATATTCGTTTGATAGCTCGCATTTCTTACGAGAACAAGGTCATGCTTTAAGTGATGTAGCAGAGACTGCAACATTTTCTCTCGTGACAGATAGCGCCGAAGCAGACAGGCTTTACGCATAGGGCAGTCTTCTTGGTCTCCTGTTACTTCTGATCTTCTATGACGTGACTCCCACTCGTGACGTTGCTAATGGGGAGCCTTAGCGACTGTCACAGATGGCGCAAACTATTTATCTTAATACTACAGAATCTTTCTATCCTCTGGCAACTAAATACTCGGCAGCCAGGTCCGTTTGACATGAGACCAGACGCGCGAACTGATGTTGATGTCCCTCCGATTTTCAGGGCTTAGTATTTGCACAGATACCTCCAAGCCTGCCGAATTAAGTCTAGATTCCCGTTCTTGTTGGGCAGCTGCAATTAAACTTAATGGTAATGAGTGAAACAGCATTAAAGACTTACCAAAATCGTCTATTGTTCTTCTAGAGAATATAAACAGAGAAAGAAAATATCTATCGGGTCTCCATTCAATACACTATACTAACAGTAGTTTGCACACAGCCATCAAGCAGCGCACCATATGTGTACAAGTCAGAGGCAAAACAATAACAGTGTACCATGTATGCATGTTTCTATTACGCTATTAGTACTCCTCATCGATGCATAATAAATAATAAACAATAACATGTCACACAGTAGTGAAACGCACGAACCCAGATACATCCCGCATTATGCCTGCTCACACACTTCATTCGATGCCGTGTCATTCACTCATAGTGTTGCATATATGCGCTTCACTAATGTTAATAGATAGCCCTCAAAATTCAATCCCTTCCTATACATGGAATAGATGGAGTTGTACCTTCATTAATAGCGGCACCGAAAAATATGTTTGTTTAATAACTTAATTAGTTTGTTTATCTTTCAAGAGAAATTGCATTTTAATTGCAAGCAATAGTAATAATAATATCTATTTACATACTTTAATCTTTTTGAAACACGGACCAAATAAAAAAATAATTGTTGTTTATTTATCAAGTATATTACGAAGCGAACGCAATATTTTGACAAGGATAGGTATTTTGTAACAGTTAATGCGTATGTAATAATAAAGTCATAGGGTTTCCAAATTCATTCAGCTAATTGTTTTTATATGAAATCTAAGATATATTTATCTTTACTTTACAGTAACAAACATTGTTACAGTTTATCAATGATTTGTTCTCATTAAAGATGAATAACACGTTTATAGTCAACTACGCGGACGACACAAATCTACTAGTAACAGGTCATGACGAATCTAAGAGTAATAGGTAGCGATGTAAAACTAAGATGCTTAGAAGTAGCATCAGCTGTAGAAGAATGGTGTAAAAATAATAAATTAATAATAAAGCAGGATAAAACTAAATACAAAAATATTTTATATATGTAAAAACGTCGTAACTTCTATTTTGCATCACTTGCTATTTTGTATCACAAATTAGAGTATCGTTATGCTACCCATCATAATTATTAACAGCCCGACATTCGAATTTAAAAATCAAGTAAACTGTTAGGTGTAGATATAAATTTCACATGCCACATTGATTACATATTACAAATTATATGGTGCTTTATTACGGCTTAAGGATAATTAATATATAAACATATAAATAATTCTGTCGGTAAGTTATTCTATTACTCTAACATATATTTCTTATTCAGATACGCTATAATATTCTGGGGCGCCAGTGTTGAAGCTCCTAAAATATTTACCATCTAGTAGAGAGTTTAATGGTATTAAGTAGAAAAAAAAGACCACATAGCCACAGAATGTACAAATGTAGTAATCAATTAAAGCTAGTTGCGTTACGCGTATTTGAATATATTAAATGGTCAATCTAATGCCAAAAAATTCTAATACTAGGTACAGTCATGTCTATAAATCATAGGCTGAAACACTAAGAGAAAAGCTTCTCTATGGCTGTATTAAATTATTTAATACATTGCCTAAATTCATACAAAACGGACCGAGTTACATTGGCATGAAGAATGACCTACTGTTAAATACCATTCAACTTCAGTTTGATTTTGCTTCTATTGTTTAATACCATTTCCTTCTGTAATCATATATATTTGATTTATAAAAGATGTTTAAATATTTTAAAAACCTGGAGATATTTAACTTTTAGCTCAAATAAAACCCGTAAAACTTATTACAATACTTACTAAACCCAATTAAAATATGTAATACGTATTTGATTAAAGCAATTTGCTTTAAGTAAAGTTTTAGTTTACAATAAATTTGGTTTACCATAATGTATTTCATTCTCTATAAAGATAGGAAACTTTATCGTATGAGATTATAGTAGTGCGTTTTACAAGCAAATGAGTTTTATACTGAGTTTAGTTATTGCATCAGAACGAAGAAAATACTAAAGCGCAATATACTAAAGCGAATAAAGGAATATCTAACTTCTTTTAGTCGTTCGCGATCAAGTACTTTCAATTTTGCAAGAATCTATACGTTAGAATCCATACAATCATTTATTAGGATACTAATGAACAAAGTTCTTGTTTCTTTAAATAAGTTTTTCTGAGTAGTCTTTGATATTTAATTTTTGTACATAATACAGGCATCCCTCGTTTACGCCTGCTCAATTTTGTCGTGTAATTCCTCGATAATATATTCGTAACGTTTGACGTATTAACTGAGCCACGACGTTATGCATTTGTTAAAATAAAGATTTGTATTGAATATATATTTGTTTGTTTAATATTGCCAAGTATGTTTCAGTTTATATTAAAGTAATAATTATGTATAATTAAAACTGTCGCAAGCAGTATTTATTTATTTTGCGATACATTTTGGCCTTTGGCTATTTTGAAGGGGGAATTGTCCGATTCTGGGATTACATGCTCGCGAACACTACATGTGAGTACGAACGAACATTTCGCGCATAGCTCATTGACAGCAGATATTCAAGAAATGGCGGAAAATTTGAATTTGGACAGTTGTAATTCCATCAATGGCAGGAAATTTAAATTTTAGTGCGAAATTCAAAGAAACTTGATTTAAAATGATAACTAGATGTGTCGCTAAATTCAAACTTTAAGAAGAAGAAGATGTCCTCGCTCGCGCCATTGCTGATAAAAATGACATTTGAGATGAGAGAAAGAGAGAGAGGGAGAGAGATAGGGAGAGAGATAGGGAGAGACAGAGAGATAGCGAGAGAGATAGGGAGAGACAGGGAGATTGCGAGAGAGAGAGAGAGAAATGGCAATAACTGGGACCTGCACCGGGGGCTGCTTTGAGACTACTCGTAGATGTTCCTGTAAGAACGTATTGATAAGACACTAATCGTCGTTCGACTAGCTTCGCATATAACCGGGTTGATAAGAATGCAAACGAAAACAGTTTGAGATTCTGTTTTTACATCAAACGGATATTGTTGATATCTGCTGTCATTGTGGACGATAATATGTTACTATTCAAACTGTCGCCTATTTATGGATTTTTTCTTGGTTTTAGTTCTTATGTCATTATTTTTCTTGTATGTGTTCAACTGGTTTCTCGTATTATTGTTTGTAATATAATGGCACATAGAATAAACAATAACATCGGAAACCAGTTGAACAATTAAAATAATGATATATTTATAATAATGAGGTAAAATAATGAAATATATCATCATATAAGTAAAATCATGATGATATAAAGCTAATGAACATTTCTTGATATTTATAACAAAAGCGGAGTTTAGAAATTATTATGCAACACATGTAAAGGGAATACATAGGGAAAACAAACAGAAATTTCCGAACACGAAACAAAGAATATCAATATGCCTATAAACGCCAGATTTTTACCATTCCTACTTTGCAAATCATCTACTAATTAACTGTAAATTCGACAGTATATTGGCACCATTCAAATTATTAAATTATTATACATGCAACGCGAAGAAGAAATCCATAAATAGGTAACAATGTCAATAGCACGTTCCATCATCCCCATTGACAGCAGATATCAACAGTCATTTGAAAATGGCCAAAGCTTTAAATGCATTGCGAATTAAGTAAATAAAATAATTATATTATTGAGCACATAATGCAAACAATTATAAGATGAAATTAACATTAAAATAAATAAAAGTATTAAAATAAATATTTATGTACCCATACCTATACAAGAACAAAGGAGGGTTATTATGTCCGATGGAGAAAGGGCACCAGTGTTATCTAAACATGTTGAGAAGCCACAGCAGTCTATTGTAGAAGAAGGAATACGTACATTCTAAGCCAGCACAAAAATATGGAAACGTGGTTTTGACAGGAGTGGCTGCGTTTCTTGTTATATTTTCGCCTCTATAGTTCTTGTAGTAAATACTGCAGTATTAAAACTAGCAGTGCCACATATAGAGGATCGCTTGAAAAATAATTTTATGGATTTAGGGGAGCAATTAATTTCTATTGATAATTAAAACTTTGAAGTTCTTCTCTGATAGAAGGGATGGCTTGAAAGGGATGGCTAGTATTAAAAATGAAAATAAACAACTAATTAAATCAAATCATTTATTTATAAAATGTATGCACACGAAAATATATACAATGTTTTTTTTTCGAAAAGATTAAAAGTCTACAAGACGGTTTGAAAAATAATAGTATTAAACATTAAAATGAACACCTAATTAGATTAAATCATTTATTTATAAAATGTATGCATATGAAAAATATATACAATGTTCCAACAAATGATTAACAGTATACAAGACGGTTTGAAAATAATAGTATTAAAAATTAAAATAAACAACTAATTACAGTAAATTAGTTATTTTGAAATATTTGCGTACAAAGTTATTCTTATATAAAACTATAAAAATTTGGGTGAAGTTTCTAGTGATATATATCATCTACCCGTAAAATCCACCGAAAGAAACATTTTTTAAAAATTATATTCGTTTTTTAATCTATGAATATATTGCAAGTATAACTAATCATTTGTTTATAAAAGTAGTCATAAGACAACTATACACAGTTTTCGACAAAAATAATGTTACAAACGCTGTTCTATACAATGCAATAATAAACCAAACTTAACCATAACAATAATACAACGATACAATACCCTAATGCCCAATGATAAACTACCCTGATACCATAAGTAACCTAACAATAAATCTAAATTAATTATAAGAATAAAACTGTACTAAACAAACTTAATCTGAATTCAATGAATATGGGTAAAGTCCTTGGTATGCCCCAAAATTTGAACATGTGGGGATTCGGTTCCTACCTCGGTCGAGGTGCCTGACGACAACGATGCAGAGGGTGCGGGAGATCCTACTGATGTAAGCAAAGGGCATATAAGGTAGCGCAGGTGAAGAGGTGCTGTATATTATTCTTCTGAAGAGGTGACCTCGGAGAACTATTGTAGGTAAAGATGACACAGTGATAACAGGTGACGGTGACAAAAATGAAGGTTATTCAACCAATGGAAAATTGACAAACACGCCCTAATGTTTGTAGATTTTTGTCACGCCAATAGATGTAAAATATGTGAGTGTAGACGTAAAATTTTTGAAAAAATGGAAAAATTGTTATCATTATCGGTGGATCACAAAAACCATCTCCTTGAATCAAGCTATTATAACTGAAAAAAACCACAATCAATTTATAAAATCTTAAGGACACAAATGGACGCGAACAAACATTTTGGGAAACAAGGCTCGGTTTTAAGGTTTAAAGCCCGAAGTAACTATCGTAATGTAAAATTATGTGGTGAAGCAGCAAGTGCAGATGTTGCGCCGGCGGCTGCTTTTCCTAAAGAATTTTAAGGTTTAGTAGAACACGGCAACTATTTTCCAGACTTGATTTTGCTTTATTGGAAAAAGTCACCAGCACGAATTTATATCTCTTGTGAACAACGTTCCGCTCCAGCTTTTAAAGTTGCAAAAGGTAGATTAACTTGTTTCGTGGAAGCCAATGTTGTCAGGAACTATGAAAGTTAAACCGATGTTAGCGTATCATTTACAAACAGCACTTGCTTTCAAGGCTTTAAATAAAAACAAGTTATTATTTATTGGAAATCGAACAGGAAAGATTGGTCCATAGAATATGTTTTCACAGATTGATACACAAGTTAGTTTTGGCCTAGTATGTTTCACTTTTGTGAAAAAAAAATTACCGCCTAAGGAATTGATGAAATAAGAACACCATCGAATGTAAAGGCTCTTATTATTTTCATGAATGTATCACGGAAATAATAAGCTTTGAAGGTTGGTATAAACCGATGGTCGAAGCTTATTATTTCCATGATGCAATCATGAAAATGATAAGAGTTTTAAACCCTTCAGACAAAACAGTTAAAAACTGTTAACGGTCTTTCGGTATTTTGAATTGAAGGCATTTAGTTAGCTTGGGCTTAAGTATCATCATAATGCTCAAACTGAGTTCCGTGTAAACTTCTGCCAGCATTTGTGCACAATTCTGAAGAAGCAGGACATCAGAAAAATATAATTGAAGACATTACCTGACTTGGAACATGACATAGGTGAAGATGTGACAGAAATTTTAGAAGCCATTCTCGAATGAAGAGTTAGAAGAATTACACAAAGAATTAGAACGTGCACAGTCAGAGAAAATGAAGAAGAAACTCTAAGAGTTAAGAAAACGACCGATCTGAAGCATATCCTTTCAACTACGGAAAGTTTGGCGAATGAACTTTGGGAGTTAGACAACGATTGGGAGTAATGTGTAAATGTAAAAGGAAGCACTACTGCACACATTCGACCATATTCCGAAATTTTTAATGGAAGAAAACAAAAATTTAAACAATGAAAGCTGGATACTTCTTTTCCGAAAAATGTAAGATATCCGAAACTTTGAAATTTCATTGCTAATGCAGATGTGTAAAATTATATAAATTATCTGAGAGAACTTTATATAATTTTGATTGAAAATTATATAAAGTTCTCTCATGATGATTTTTGATTAAAAATTTAAATAAAATGTTGGAATCAAGAAAGAAACTGAATGGTATGAACATTATTTAAGTTGAAAAAATATTAAAGACAATTATAATTTATATACAAGAGTAAAAGGTACATGTACAGCTATATATGTATCTGAGCTAGCCCGACACATATATACAGACTACTTGGTTGACTCGATTGATGCCATAAGTTTATGACCTCAAACCAAAGTTTTAGCGCGATCTGCACAAATCGATTTTTAGTCGGCTAATTTATTTACATTCTGAGTAAAGATCGTATGGTCGATGGATTTCAATACATTGTCGAGCTTAAGATTCTTTTATGGTATCCGTAAAGATTAATAACTTTATTTTAAGCGATGGTAGAGCTATACGGTTTTATTTAAGCTAAAGTTTGGCGAAGCTATAAAGAAATAAAACTTCACTTTAATATTTTACTTATGGGATACGCTATGATTTCGGTTTTTTATATAGAAGGCGCTTGGCTTTAAAACTGTGAAGAAGTTATAAAGAAGCAAGTCTGGTCCACATGCAAGTAAAACACACGTAAAAAAGTAAAACCAATGGATTTTTCCATTAATCTATGTCACAAATTAATTATTTATTAATTTGTGGTCAATAAATAAACAGGGTCAATAAATAAACAAGTTGAATAAAAGAATTGTAAAAAACATTTAGGCGAATATAATTAAACTTTCCACTGACAATCAAAATACAATTTCCCTAGTAGCATAAAAAGGAAGTATTCTTTCAAGGAGTATTATTAAATCTGGGTAGGCTCACTATATAGAAAATAACAATTTGTGATTATTAGATATTGTGCGTGAGCACAGATTGGTTTTCCAAGGTTGTAGTTTAAATTAGATTAAAACAGATACTTTTTATTAGCATAGAAAAGAAATTAATTTACAAATTACTTAATTAGCGAATATTTGTTAATTATTTGGTCGTAATTGTGTACTGGATTTATTCAGTTTCTAAAGTCACAACAAACTATGATAACTAAATATTTAATGCTTACATTTAATAATTTATTATTCATGACGGATGCTTGTAAATTATTTAGTTGTTTTTAGTTATTTAAAAACGCGATCATAATTACTTTCTTCTTGAAGATGATACTAGTACTGGACAGAAGAGTAAAAGCGATTACTAGGTGAGTTCATGGAACTGACTGACCTGAAATATTTAGAATTCAATCTTGAAAACTGCAAACGGAATGGCCTAACCTCAAGTGAGTTTCGTCTTATATATCATTTTGAAGACCCTAAGTGGCATGCTGCGGCGCAAGAAAAGGGGATTGTACCTGCTCACAAAAGCTATCGGCTACAAAAGGAGTGCATATTTTGCTAACGTCTGAACTGTTTGTTTCTCTCCTGCTTTAAAGTCGATAGTTTTCTGGAAAGTACTACAATAAATGCCTTGCAGCGAGTTTGTTTTGCAATCCCAAGACTGAATAAAACCGAATGGTTGCGGGGATTGACACTGCGATTTTTCGCTGATGCATAGCTGGATATCAGGTAATAGATTGGACTGGAATGAAGTAACTCATAAGATACTCGAGAATCTCTTTAATTTAATACATTCATCTATTCAAGTCTAATTTTGATTTAAAATTTAATTTATTAGATCTCTAGACATTGAAGTCTTTAGTGTTTAAAGTGTGTAGCCACTTCTATCGAATTTATTGCTGTTTATATATTTGTATCTCATCAAAAAAATAATTTTATACTCTTGTACCGAAATCTCTCTATCAACAATCATTTTTTTCACCCCTTTTGCGTTTTTGTTATTTTATCTTCGGCCTGATAGCAATACATTTTTGCCCGCAACGCTACTAATTCATAAAGAATTTTTCCCTCATATTCATCTTTCGTCAGACCGGTTGCCGCAGTAGGGAAGAAAACCAGTGAATGTACTACTTACAAGTTTATAGAATTGATACAGCTTACTGAGAGAAAACAACTTGAAAGTACACCAATCTTCTGACTTACACGAGAATCTGTCCGTTAGGGTACAACTGTTTAAGAAAAAAGCGAAAGACGGTTTTTCAGATAAGGTGGAAAGCGGAAAAAGGGAACAAATTTGGTTTAATTGTAAGCAAACAGTTACAGTGTGGTAAATTGACAAATGAGATCTTAATATTATTGTCAATAACAACATAGAGTCACGACATAGAATAATGTATTTGAAAAATATTTTCCAGAACTGCTGTATTAGAATGATATTTTAGGATGTCTTTCAAATTTATTTAATATTTATGTAACTAGGTTTCATATCCTAACCGACAATTAACTTTATCCCTATTCAATTAATTTAATGAATAGTAATAGATAGCATACATAGCAATTCTCCATTGAAAACTTTGATGAATCGTGGTTTAAAGACTATTGCCATTAAAAGTTAGACTATTGCCATACTTAAGTTTATTCGCGTGTATGATACTTTGGAACAAAAATCCATCCCTAAATAAGGCAACTTTTGAAAGAGTTGAAGTCATTACAAAACCGATTAAAACTTGCGTGATGTTTTGAAATAAAATGTATCATTTTTATAATTTTATTTTTATTTGCTGTTTATTGACGTATACGTATAAGCAAATGAGTGACTATTTTGCTTACTATATAAAACTTAACAGTATTACGAAATAAAATTTTATTTATTTGAAATTTTATTTAATTTACAATTTGAATCGTTTAAAACTTCAATTAGATTTTAGTTTAAGTTTGTCATTCTTCGTTTAGTTTAGATAGGTATGGAAGTATGAAGTTTGGAATGTGAAAGAGCATTGGGGCAGATTTTGAATCTAGGATGATGGAAATGGATGCTCATATGTATAAGCAAGTAAAGAGTGAGGGAAGTTCAGGAGGAGCATGAGTGAAATGACAAAAAATGAGGCAAAATACAGATCTGGTAAAAATGATGGGGGATTGGAGATTTAAGAGATTTTAACATCGTAACATGAACGGCAATTGCAATGGGGAATTACATATGTAATCCAGTTGTGGACTATCTGGTGATGGACAAAATGGCAAAAATATGCATAGAATATATGAGTTGGATACAGGTCTTTCCACGGAGATGGGGGAAGGAGAAATAAGACGGAAAGAAGTAGGGTGAAGGGAGGTTGATGGGAAGAGATAAAAGGGAGTGAATGAAGTGATAAGAATGATAAGGAAAAACTTGAGAGAGCAAGAATGGACTGATGGAAGGAGTGGGACAGAAAAAAATATAAATTTAGGGAAATATATAAGTTATATGATACTAAATGGGCAATGGGTAAAAAGAAGGATATGGAAGTATTAAGAATGATAATGAAGTGGAAATAGATGTAGGAACAGTACAGGGTCGCAAAAGAAAAATGGAGAGAAGCGCAAATGGATGTGTAGAAAGAAGAACGGGAAGTTATTAATAAGTTGATAACGGAAGGTAAAATATGGAAGTATTTAGAAAACAGAGGTATAAATGAAGGTTCTAAAAGTAAGATTGAATCTTATCACCCGAAACTCCATTCTCCTTCCAAGGTGAGGTTAAGTCTATATCTTTTTCCTGTTCACCCCTTCTGCCCCCTCTTCTTTTGCACCTCTTTTTATCTTCACTTTCCTCTATTCCTACTAGAATAATTTCCTTACCCTCTCTCAACCTCTTACCCCTTCTTCCTTCTAATCGCGAGTACCTCTTTGAAACTAGCTTACTTGAACACACAAAAACATAACTTGGACTGTTAACGATGTCGCACAACTACTCTTAGCAACCACACATTGTCTCCCGTAAGTTAAGGCTGATTAAATGAATGAAATATATTAATTTAAAATTATGTAATAAATGATTTTAGAAATAATGTAAATATTTACAAATGCATAAATTTCTTTTATTTTTCTCGAATTTACATTTATAACACTTCTCCTATCAAACGACATTTGCACGGAATCAAGAGGAATCGCTGTTAATCATCAAACCAAGTAGAGAATTCATTACCACTCACAGGGTCGCCTATCTCTTCCATTAAACGATCTCAAGATCCATTAAACAAGATGCACAACAACTATATGTTTCCCTCTTTGATTCTATTCAATAGCTGTACGAGAACATTTTGACAATCGCCAACAATAAAGTCTACGTCTCAATAATCGAGCAGCATCAGCAAAATTCGAGCGCCGACGTATTGTAAAAAAAGTTTCAATTATCATATCCATCCAGAGGAACGAAGAACAAATAATAACAACAACCAATTTACATCTACTTTGACTCTTTGATCTTTAAACTTTCGCAAAATGGAATATGGTAATGGATCATCCTAAAGATTTGTTGAATTATAATTAGCTTCACAGTACAATGTCATTCAATTAAAAATCGCGCTTAGAGTTCTGATTTGTATTATAACTATTTGATTAAATAACCCTAATTATGTAACTCTCTTTTTGCATTAATTTAATTATTTAAAAGATTTCAAACCTGTGTAGAACAGAAACTCTCATTTAATCATTTAGAATATAAAATTTTTCAATAAAATTTCAATTCTTTTTTTTTAAATTTAAATCTTTTATTTAAATTTGTTATTTAATTTTTGTTTTTACGACCACTTAAGTTTTATATGTAAAAAAGTTTTGTTGTGCAAGGGCGTTAATCTTGTACAACTTTTAATTTGTTCGAATTTCCGAACCTTGCGGAACTGAAAGTTGAAATTTAATTATGCCTCCGACCCATTTGAAAATGAATACAGAATTTAATTTATTAGATTTAAATTTTTTATTTTATATAAATTTAATTAAAGTCTCATTTATTTATTCAGAATTAAAAAAAAAATATTTCAATTTTATTTCTATATTTAAAATTTCCGAAACTCTTTGGAACGGAAAGTTTCATTTACTGGTTGCTAACCTCGAAGAACCATGAAGAAATCAAACTACTATTTTTGATTTAATAACTTTCGAACTTTTTGAAATTGAGTTTTATTTAATTTTAAAGTTTTTGGTTAATTTCAGTTATATTTATATAGATTTAAGATTAAAGATTTAGATCTTTATTTAGGATTTAAGTCTATTTATTAAAATTTAAATTTTTTTATTAAATTTTAATTTGAATTTATGGTATGCTCGAATTAAATTCGTTCATTGTGCGCCTTAATTTGTGAGGCGCGAAAACGTAGAAGTTTAATTAAAAAATACGATATATTTAATATGTAATTACATTAAATAACATATAAAATTGAATGCGTAGGTGGTGACAAATAAAAATTGAAATTATAAATAATAAATTAAAATTTTTCATATTTATTAAGTAAATATGTCTGTGGTTCTCGAAAGAGGTTTGTACTCAGTTGTTTCTTCCAACTTAAATATTTATTGCGGATAACTGTAATTCTTAGAGAAACTAAGTTAACAATATAGAATTTGCATAATTAAAATTTGCTAAATCTAATGAAAAGGTGCCGACTAAGAACCCTGTTTCAAAGGTAACCATTTGAGGTGTATTACAAATTTTATTAAATGCATTTATGACATTTAACACAACACTATATTAATCAACTGTATTATCTGAGTTTTTAAAAGCATGACACTTGCCTAAGTATGCATAAGATCAATTAATAAAAAAATATTTGTATTGAAACTAAAATAATTAAAATACATATTGCGTGTTCAAACAATTTATTTAAGTTCAGATAACTCCACCTGTTAGAAAGTTTTTAAAATACGACTAATGTTGCTTAGAGATATCCAGAAGTATGGGGGCTGTGGCTCATCGTCGGAATATCCAAGTTGAATTTTAATCAATGCTACAATGTGAAATGTCTACTGGAGACATCCAGAAGTGTAGCTACAATAATTTTATCAGTTGAATTATTCGCTTTTATGGGAATATTCAACAAAAATGTTTATGAATTCGCAATATTACAAGTAATATGTGATGGCGCAATCTCTGGGAGTCTACAAAGTTTGAAGAACCTTTAGTGTACAGATTGCGTATACAAGGTTACTTTGTTAAATAGAACTACTGTTCCGATATCAATTTGAATTCCTCTGTAACTGATTTAATTATTTCATCCACACATGTCTCTACTCTTTCTACAAATAATAACGTGCCCAATTCTTAAAATTTTTATACACATTTGCTACATTGTCTTGGGCTCAATTCTTATTGCTTTCAAGTGATCTAGAAAGATTTCATTTTTAGACGTCGCTTCAATAAAATGAAATCTTTAAATTTGGACACTTACAAACTCTATGCCGACCCTGCAAATTGTATAGGATATTTAGGTATACATTCCAAATAAATACTACTAATATTCATGTATTCGTTTTATGTATCCAAACCAATTATCGATGTACGACTTCATTGTTATTTATTGCTTTCGACACTAATGATTTTGATGAAATTAATTTCAGCAAATACAACGAACAAAGAATTAAACGTTTTATTGGATTCATTCAAAATATCTAAACCAAAATATCGTATGATTTTTTTATCTGTAAATAAAACGTAGCAGATTGAATGAACGCAGTGAAAGGAAATACAACTTGAAAAATCCTAGAAAGCAATGACTGATGTATAAGGAATAAAAAAACGTATTGATATAGAAAATTAGAATTGCTTTTGAAATTTATTTAAATCTCGAATGTTTAGCGGTTTACTTAAATTGATAAGCTTACATTCCGTAATATCAATTTTGAGACTTTATGCGACACATATACTGTATAGTTAAATCCTCAATACAGTAAATTAGTAGTTTTAGGTAAACTATATTCTTTATTTATAGTTTCATTGTTTAACAGAATTTGACGTTCGCATATAAATATTGTCACGTATTATTTGGAAGGAGATTATTTACTCTCCTACGTGATATTGGTAAGAGCGGGGCTGATTGTATGAGGTACGTAGCGTCCCTTGCAGTCAGATTATGGGTACTAAAATCCTTTAATACTTTATGACATTGGAATTTGGTTGTATCTACTTTTAACAAAGTTATTGTTTTAATTATTGACGCAGAATGTTTTAATTACAATCTCCTAGTTAGCCTAACAGAAATAGAATAAACCACTAGATTGAACCAGTGCTAAGGTGGGAGTACCGTTCAGATTTAGTCATGCCTCCAGGGCTAAATATATAATGGTAACGGCAACCTTTAACGATAGTCGATAGTCTCTATAATTCAGGCAGCAAAATGAAAGAATTGTATAAACTTTAATAAAGAATGTATTGCTACGTCTCAGAAATGCATAAATACAATAAAATAAAAATGTTAATCATGTCCAAATATTAATTCAATAAAAATAAAACGCTCCTTCTTTAGATTTATAGAATTAGTGTACTTGCATTATAGAAGCTGTACCCTCACTAACTTAAACAAGAATTTACTTTTATATTTGACGCACAGTGATTTTATTTAGTATTAGATTTATGTTGGATTGTCTTGATCAATAAACAAACTTATTACAAAATAATTTTAATTTATTTTATTCATAAAACTCATGCTTCAACAAAATTATCTAATTTATTATCTAAAATGCCGACTACTAAGTACCGTGTTTATTTGACGCTTTCATAGCGTCAAATAATCACTATAAAATATTTTAACACAGTAAAATAAAAACACAAAAAGTATTTAATTAATTTATTCTCACAAAATATTGAACTAAATACTAATAGGTCTCATATTCTTCTTCTTTAAGTGCCATCTACTCCTAGTACGTTGGCAAACAGCAATTGCAGTCTAATTTTATCTACTGCCATATATACCAACGGAAAAACTACTTCCCTATAATACGTGAAACGCGGAATTTCGCAAGGATCGATCATTGGGCCGGCCTTTTCTATAATCTTCATTAATGATCTACCATCTCATCTAACTCACAACGTAATCTTATATACAGACCATAGAACTGTAACTGTACAGGCTAAAAACAAAACTGAATTAGACGAAATAATGGAAGAGGAGATAGTGAAAGCCAAGTCTTGCCAATATACAACATGTTTGCTGACATTCTATTTCGCGTCATTTTACGTTAGAGTGCACATGGACCTAAAGTTGAGCGCATTTAATATAAACTTACAGTAGGCTTGAAATATATATGGAGACGGCGCAAAATTGAAACGCTTAAGGATATATCGTTCTAGCTTGATGGTTCAGTTCATTAGAAAAAGGGGTAACATTTTTGTTGTGAAAAAAAGTTATAACCTTACACGCAAGTTTGAGCGAGTTATGAAGAGCGACTGTACGCCGCGGCAAACCGAACAGCAGAGCTATACTTGCCGCAAGCAAATATCGGGAGGGGGGGGGGGTATTCATGGGTTTGCAAATTCGTGCTTAGGCAAAAGTTCAAACTAGTTGAAAGAAGGCAGTTCAAGAGATTCTAGCAAATATGGGGACCGGGTGATTCCTGAGTTGGCAAATTCATGCGTAGACATATTCAAAATGCGAAGCACGCCCTATTAGAAATTCACTAAAAGTGATACTAGAGCGGAGCTGGCGATTTATATGTTAGACTAGTATGATTTTTAAACTCACTATTTACAGCCATTTTATTCGATTGTATTTACCCAAAAATATACGCGTAGCAAACCTGGACACTTAAAAAACTTACTTTTATTGACAATATAAAATACGCCTTTGAAAATAAAGAAAAGGTCTAGACGTGACATATACTAAAACTATTGTGCTTACTCTGTCTAAATTCAAATGTAATCATACGCAACAGAAATAAAATAAGACTTAAGAAAAAGGCATAACAAAGGAAATAGCTTAGGAATTTCTTATAAAACATGTCATATGAAACCTTTCCTTTCTATATGGTTTTGATATGATCATGTTAGATTTTTTTTTTGCTTATAAATTAAAGAGCAAGAAAAATCTAATACTTTTCGTGAATTTGTAAGAATATATTAATCAATGTAGAATAAATATGATGCCGTGATTTTCTTGGTTCTAACTTTTCCAAATTGTTTTCTCCTGAATTAAAATAGTATCTTTGAACAAAGAAAGGTCATGGAAATTATGACTTAAAGAGAAAGATAGAAAATCACGAAAGCATGAAGATGGTAACTAAACGTTACACCGAAGGGAAGCAGAATGAAAATACGCAAAAAATAACAATTGTGCTTAAAAGAAAAATTGACCCCATAGAGCATGATAGAACCATAAAGAAACAAAACGTAGACTTTATATAAGATTCAGGTATAACAGAAAAAAACCAACTGCATAAGTCAGTGGGGTAAGAGATTTCTTTGAAAATAACAAAGAGGAGGGGCTTCAAAAATAATAGAAGAAACAAAAATAATAAAACAATACAATCTGAAATGCATGCTAAAAGACATAGAACTATGGAACAGGTATCAAACTCTAAACAAGACCCACAGTCAGCGGACATCTCGTCAAAAACGTGGTTCCAAGTAACAACCGTACTGCTGAATGAGAATAAGACAGTATTGCTATTGGAGAAAGAAGCATCGACAGTATGAAATTCTTAGGAGTTTATCTGTAGCTCAATCTTACATGGTACTCTCATATAGATTACGTTGGATACAACGTGTCAAGAAATCTATATTTGTTACGTATAGTTTGTTCGCAAATGTATTGACATGACTTAAGTTGTAAAAGAGTAGAAGATTCTTTATAAATAAAAACAAGGGCCGAACTTAGATTTAAGTTTATGTTTTTAAACAAATTCGTATAATTTGTATTTATATTTGAA
>WYDF02255205.1:0-20019 GCA_009867245.2 Adranes taylori
GTATTACGATCAGTTGACATAATATTTGAGGAAGACTGATCTTGATCTATGGGGATATTATTATCTACTTCTACCTCAGAAAGTCTGGTCATTTTTGCTGGTGGTTGAAAAGAAGGTTCATCCTCCGAGTCACCCAGAAACTGGGCAGCTAATTGTGGACATCTCCACCCTTTTACTCACCTTTCTAAGTCGCAGGAATTACTATCACAAAAACAAAGGAAAAATGTAGAACACAGGACACAAGAAATATATGAAGGATATTTAACTTGATATTATGCACGAGAAAAAAAAGGAAGTATTTAAATTAATAGCGCACGAGGTTAAATGCAATAAAAAGTGCACCGAAAAAAACAAACGTTCACATCAAGTTGCTTTTTCCGAATCATCCTCTCAGGTACTTTTATGGAAAATGTCATAACTGCATCATTCACAAACTTACCAAGAAGTAAAAAAGGATAGATTTACAGTAGAATTACAATTCACAAAGCGACCTCTGGGCGGTATTGCTCGGTCTATTCATACTTTAAAATATTTTTTTTACATTAATTACTTACACAAAAAAAATAAACAATATTATCTAACAAATTAAATTAAAAACTTTATATTCTAAAGTCAGTGCAACAAATTCTTCGACTTCTCGTAACCAAACAAGAGAAAGAAAGAGACGTAATGTCCATGCTCGATCTCTGTTGATGTTGAAAATCAGTAAAACAAAATTAATACTCCCACTGCCGTAGCCACACAATGCTAAATCTGCAGACCGTTGTAATCGGCAAAATTTATCGATCGTTACTGATTTAAGGAATTATAGATATAACATTACCTCATCTAATTATTACATAATACAAACTTATTAAATTAGTAGACATTATATTCGAATATTTCATGCGCATATCACTTCCTTTTACTATTCGGAATACATTTTTCTTATTTTCAATTTTCAGTAACTAATTTTCACCTAAAACAATGTCCTCCAAACCATTTTTATTTCTGCTATATAAATCATATCAGCAGGCATATCAGCTGCATTTCTGTCTGTTACAATTTCAAAAGTCGATTCATCTGAGCTTCCCATTTCAAAACACATTTTAAAACTTTCGCAGTGCAATAAGGCATACTTACTTTATTCCAGTCTTCAGTACTTAATGTTGGTATGCTCGACCCATTTTCCAGGCGTTTTTTCATCATGGATAAAGTCAAATATGGTTTTATAGCTGGTTAATGGTCAGTCGGCTTCTCTTCATGTAATCTCCTCTGCACACTTCGAGACAGCAATTCCCTTGTTGTTTATGAGTCGTGCAACGCTCGTTTTTCTGTTCTCAAGGCAAATAAACCCTGATTTTGCGATCAGTACATAAAGCAGTGATAAGTTATTAGTATTTTTGAAAAGAAAAACAAAGAAACCATTCATGTTAGGGATGTAAAATAAACTTACAACTTTCGTCCACTGCTCCACCAATAGCACCAAATTCATCTTCTGATATACTATCGGTTGATATAAGATCAATCGCCTTATGATCTCTTGGTGGAACTTTCTCCTCCTCTTCAGAAGACTAACTCTCATGTTCAGCATATTGTCCATCAAATATCTTTTTCAATTGTTTATTTGAGATACACAGTAATTCTTCCAATAACATAGAATTGATTTCTTATCCATCCAATTTCTGCAAGGACATGGCTTTAATACATTAAATATATCGTAGTACACGATCGTTTCGATGATA
This sequence comes from Adranes taylori, assembly GCA_009867245.2. Classification (NCBI taxonomy): domain Eukaryota; kingdom Metazoa; phylum Arthropoda; class Insecta; order Coleoptera; family Staphylinidae; genus Adranes; species Adranes taylori. The sequence goes on from WYDF02255205.1 coordinate 1,725, forward strand.
ATAGAGTTCGTTCACAGTCGGAATGTAATTTTGAACTAGCAGCTTCATTTTTTATTTTGCTCTTTATAATCCATTTTATATTTCCAACGTTATTTTACGTCGCCATACAAGCTTAACGCCGATTCCAAGCGCCATAACATTCATATGCAATCGAAAAGTATAATCAAGTAAAATCGGAGCAAAAAGAAATAAATCAATATGTAAAAGGATAGCGTGCTTAAGTTTTACACTCAATACACATCATAGAAAACTAGAATAATATGTGGCAAAAGTTAGGTGAAGGAATAATTAAACTTAAGTAGCAAAAAAACCCTATATTACTCTTTTCTTACCTTACCTAATGAAGAAGCCCTCAACAGCTACTAGACCTAAGAACATTTAAACAAAACGTAACAAAATAAAAAATAAGCAATCAATAATTTTGTTAAGACTAATTGCAATTTAATTAATTAGATATTTTTAATAAATAATATTTATTTTTAATAAATTTTATTAAATTCCATCTAATACAGAACTTTTATTTTATTCATATTAAAGTTAGATTACAAGACACTAGAAATTTGACAATAATTTAAGGCGATTCATAAGTAAAGGCTCTTACAGACCAACGCGATATTCAATCCAGGTCGCAATTTCGGTACTAATTTTACACTGTAGAAAAAATATCATTCCGAGTCGAACATCGCGTCTGTCTGTCTGGACGAAATATATATATGTATATATATATCACAATCATTAAAATCACATTTAATTTCTGGATAAGTGTTATAATTTCAATCAAATAATTAAACTATCGAAAAAAATTATTTTATTAAGATAATATGAGGAGAATATAATTTATGAATAAAAAATAAATGGGTATGTTAATATCACTTAAAGATAAATTCTTATCAGACTTGATTTAATTAAAATAAAAAATATATATCTATATTCGCTGTAAAATAAGTTCATTAGAGAGATTACTGATAATTCTCATTTTGGTTATTGCTTTTATGATAAATCAGAAACCATTTTTGTTTTATTTACAATTAGATAAAAACTACCCACATCAAAAGCGCTTGCTACAAAAGTCTATCCAAAAATTAGAAATTTTAAGTAACTTTGATGACAGTCAAATATTCTGTTCTCAATTAAATTTTATTGTAACTGCACTGATTAAAACATTTTCTACATTTAAAAATTTTTCAAAAGTAATAACATATGAATCATTTATTTAAAGTGTAAGACACATTTTCAGAATTAGTCTCAGAAGTAGTTAATTCATCTTTAGATGTTCGTAAAACAGATTTGGAAATTTAAATCGATGTAACTGTTTATACTAGTGTTGAATATTTTGATCGTTTCACCCTCCAAAACTCTATTATCAGGTAATAATTAACATAATTATAACATCATGATTTCTTTAGTTTAATTGTTTATATTCGCAGCGGAAATCGATTAAAGCAAGTTTTAGGGTTAATCACCAAAATCAAATCTGCAGGTGAATTTTTCATGATAAATGTAATAGTGATTTTTACTGCAATTGTCGCCGTACTTTTCACTTTATTATCGATTTAGAATATCAAACATTAACACTTATCAGTGTTTAAAAGTGGCGAAAACAGAACTCTGAAAAAAAACACAAAAGTACGCAAAACTAAAAAAGGGTAAATCTGATGACTAAAAATCCATTACAAATTCATTGTGAAACGAATAAAAAAGTGCAGGTAAATAAAAAGTTTTAAAAATTGAAACTAAACATAATAAATTTAAAAATTTAAACTTTCCCCACCAGAAAGTGCCTATGTGCAATGCGGACTCCATTAAACTGATATTATTTTAAAAGAAACATGTTATATTAATTAAGTTATATTAATTAAGAAAAGCCAAATTTTGGCCTGAAGTTACAAAAGTGCTTTAAAAAATATTTAAACACAAGAATGTGTTCGTCTAATTTTTTCATTTATGTGTATTTCAAACAAAGATCGGATTTCCGTGCATATTAGTGATTAAATTAGCATAATCACTAATATGCAAATCACGCTTATATGCATAAAATGAATTTTGAATTTTTTTTTAATAAATTCTTCAATCAAAGAGTATGTTAATTAGTAAAAATATAAAACATAATTTATTTTTGGATGGTTCCACAAACCGGGCAAGATCCACTCTCACTCTTACGTTGCCACATTTCGATGCAGTGTTTATGAAAAATATGGCCACATAGTAGACTTAAGACAGCTTTTCGATACATGGCATCGAAACATATTGTACATTCCTCCAATTCCCAACTTTTTTTCCGATTTCTTCGTTTTGCGTTTGAACTAGAATTAAAAAGAAAATCAAAGTTACAAAAAAAACACATATAAACATCAAATTCGATTTGGTGTAGTACTGTGTAACCTTAAAGAAAACACTTCAACAATTTATAAAGGTAATCACTTTTACGGAGAATTATGGTTTTATGTAGGAAAATTGCTACTAATCAGTACTAAACGAATAGGAGTTAATATTAAAGCTTGTAATAATAATGTTATGTAAGTATTTCTAAGTAAACAATAACGAAAGGGCTGTTTTTCATTTGCCTATTTATTCAAATCAGTTTTTTTATCTGATAAAAACTGTTCTTTTGCCCACTATAGAACCAGCGTGTTATAAAGGTTTAGATAATTTAACACTTTATTGAGCTCGTCATAAATGAACGGAAAAGTACACTTTGTCAAATTAACAAGAACAAGAATTTTAAACAAAAAGCATAGATAAGAGCAGGCCGAAAAGGTCCAATGTTCACAGTATACAGTTGTTCAGTTTTAGACAAAATAAATGTATGTACAATTGATATTAGAATGTACCAATTTTTAAAATGTTCAATTTAAGCACTTGTTGACGATATACAGTAGTTCTTTTTGCCAGTTAATACTGAATATCACAAAAGTAAAATATTTTATACTTATTGTAACCCACTAGTATATATCCAAGGCTGAAGAGGATGATAAATCCTAAAGCCTCATACAATAAATTCACCAGCCTCCTAAGTATAATATCCCAACAGGGAAGGGAGTTTTAGTTAGGGTAAAAATCCCACACTGTCGGATGCACGGCATCCGGCGCCTTTTGAAGGTTTCTTCATTTCCTACGCAAAACAAAACAAAAAAAAGTATATATCTGTTGATTTTTCATATGTATAACACTAGATTTTTCGTATGTATAACACTAGTGTGTTTATTCATAGGTTAAACAGTTTAATTTTTTTCGAAGAATCCATTAGATAAAATTAGCAGTGCACCGAATACAATGTATAATTACGTTTACGACTAAACATATTAGAACAAAAAAAATTAAATGTACATAAATACATACTTTGGATCATATCCTGCTCCAAACGTTTGAGAACTATGAGTGTACTCATCGTATGTATGCTGATATGTCATTGGTGTTTTAAAATACGTTGTGTACACAAAATACCCAATTCCAATTACTAAACCTACTGCCAAACCTAAACCAGGTATAAAGGCTGTATTCATCCTGTTATTTAAATTTTCTTCATTAACGTGTACTACTTATCCAAATAAATCTCTTCAGCAACTAGGAAAATATTGCTTGAATACAGTTACTATGTTTTATATCCACACTTTTTATTTTATGTTTCAGGTTCTTTTATGGAAAATGTCATACAACATTCACAATTCGCAAACTTCCAAGAGTGTTTCGTTAGAAGTAGAATTATAATTCACGAAGCGCCATCTTCGTGCTGGCGTCAGCAATGTTCGTTCTTTAAAATAGAATTTAAAAATTAAATTTCTTAAACAGATAAAATATTCAATTTTATCTATCAAATTAAATTAAAAAATTTTAATTCTAAGTAGTTAATACAGCTATTAATCGACTACCCGTTTTATTAGTGCACATTGTATGTTTTCTTATTATTAGTAGTCAGCTGAGTTTTCTTGTCTGCTTGTATAAGGTTGGCTAATTGGATCTGCCATCTAAGGTTTTTCTTCAATGAGGAATTATTTAGAGCCATCTATATCAAAACCATTAAGTAACCATACACACGCGTTCTTTTCTTCGAGAAAGAATGGCGAGATGGAACGTCACGATAGAATAGTGTCCAGTTGAAAAATTTCTCATACAATTCATTACATGTTTGAGCGGTGCGACTGGATCTCAACGTAAAAGTTGTATAATGGTAAGACCTCCCAAGCGCGTTTCTCCGCAGCGCTGGCGCGAAATAATTATGTGAAATTTTTAATGTCATTGCAGACACAAATTCTAGGAACATGTTTCAGAATTTAAGGAGATCTAATGAATTAATAGTCATGTGGCATAATTTTTATTATTGTCATTTCTTATGTTATATTAACGTTTTATATATTTTAAGAGTTTTAAATGTATTTAGGGGAGTTTTAGAATTTGACGCGCGCTTGACGCAGCTCAACACAAAAATTAAAAGCGCGCGTGGGCCGGCTTTGACGCGCGTTTATAGATATTAGACATTTGCATTGCCTGTTCATTTAAAGCGCGTCTGTTGTTGCGTTCTGTCGGGATTCTTTGGTGCTATTCAAAAATATCTGCTGTACTAATTATGAAATATGAAGAATGTAATATAGATTTGTTTACTGATGAAAGAAAATGTAATTATTTACACATATTTATGAAGTTCACGTCCAATATAATTATGAAAAATGAATAAAATCTTTGAATGATATGGACTTCATTTATTGTTTGTTAATTTTCTTTACAATTAAGTTGTTTTACAATATCGTCGACCATTCGACGCCTGTATGTGCGGATCAACATTTACAACTATTTTACATAATATTTTAGTAGAATTTAAAACTTAAAATATTAAAATCTTACTAATATTTACAAGCTTAAATTACATATTTAATATTATTACAAATTCTCAAAAAAAAATTATGAAATTTCTAATGAAATTGTTACAAAGAGCGTCTTCAATATCTATTCTCAATCACTAACTATTGGATTCTACGCCTAGCATACAATAGTTTCGGTTTATAAAACAGTCATGTACATTACAGAACGCGCGTTTAACGCATGTTATCTCAATAGTTGCAAATTAGAGAACGCGCCTTAACTTAGCCTAAGGTATATAGGCTAAATGTGTCATGTAGAGCGTTGTTGCGTTACAAATCCATTCCCATACTTTCACGGTACGGCCACATGATTATTAATGGAAATGATTAGTCAGCTGTTTCCAAACGCGCCATTCGTTCTCAAAGGAAAGAACGTGTCTATGGCCAACTATTAGTCAGCGCCAATCCAAAAGGCACTCCACTGTGGCTTGCTTGCACGTGTTCGGATTGAAAACGTTGCTTGTATAAAGAAAATTAATTTGTATTTTTATTTATTCTAGATTTTATTAATCCAATGAACTGATAATTTTATGAATTCTTTTAATTAATCTAGTTATTTAAAATTCATATCTAACAGTTTAAAATTGTAGTTTGGCAAACATGTTCAATCCCATATAAAATGAAAAGTGAAGTTGTGACTATTGAAGAAGAAAAAGATCATTTTTGATTTCTTGTAGAGGATCCTTATTTTTTAACTATTAAATGGATTATAAAGCGCGCTTAAATAAACAGCGAAAAATAAAAAATGAAGCAGCGAGTTCAGAATCAGATTCTGACAGTGAATATGAACTCTATTATTACCGAAATGATCGTCTCCGTTTAATGAAACATGTTTTAAAACTAATTAAATCGAAGAAAATCAAAGCAATGGCTCCTGAATGTGTGAAAGTATGATTATCTTTGAATAATGACTATGCACTACGAGATATTTAATGTATTAAAGTAATTTCCTTCTAGAAATTAGATGGAGAAGAAATCAATTCAATGTTACTGGAAGAATTACTGTGTATATCAAATAAGCGATTAAAAAAGATATTTGATGGACAATATGATGAACATGAGAGTTCGTCTTCTTCTTCTGAAGAGGAGGAAGCTCCACCAAGAGATGATAAGGTAATTGATGTTATATCATTGGATAGTATATCAGATGATGAATTTGGTGCTATTGGTGGAGCAATTGACAAAAATGGTAAGTTTATATACATCCATAACGTGAATTATTTATTCTTTAGTTTTTTTGTTATTAAAATGCTAACAAATTAAAGATATTCTCATAACATTATTGTGTTATAAACACAAGTTTTTAATTTGGATCATCTTGAAGCTGTGAATATTTGCCGTTCTGTGATCTGAGGTGTTTATATTTTGTAATTACATTCAAAAGGAATTTTATTGGTTATTTAGAGGTTCTGTACATATATCAGTTTAATATGAGGCTTTAAGATTATCGTTTTGTTGTTTGCTATTTTAAATGGATGTTTTTCTAAGTTAACATTTTTAAGGATGTAATCAGATCAATATCGAACAGGCTTAGTTCGATTTTAGTAGCTAATAAAAGTTTAGAATTAACAATAATGAGTTGTTTTTATTTCCCTATACATTCATAAAAAATTATATGAATGATATGATCTTCGAATGATATATAAAGTTTTTGCAATGTGTAACTTGCACTAAATATCTAAATCTAAAAATTTAAATGTGGCAAAAAACCACGAAGTATAATTTAAGTTTGAACTTGCGTAGTTATGGCTTGATATAATCGATGCTGTATGCAGTCTTTGATAAGCCTATTCTTCAATTCCTTGCAGACTTGTAGATTTTATACTTTCTACATGTGCGTAAAGTAAGAGTTCTATTTTCAATCGTGTTTCGTATTACAGCATATGCAAAAATTCTCAATCTCGCGCATATTATGTTATATTACAATAGTGATAAAAATTTCCATTATGGTACAATACATAACGCGACTATAGTGTGGTTCTAATTAGAAAGTAGTAATTACTGCAAGTAGTAGTTATAGTTAGAAACAAAGTGCTTATAAAATTTGAACGTACTAGTACTGCATATATTTTTATTACAGTGTTGAATATGTCCGATCTAAAAATCCGTGAAAAACCTTTGAATGCAACCTACCATTAAGGAATTCTTCTGGTAACTTCATCACTCAAGTTACTTTTCTTGATTGTTTAAGTATAGTCAAAATCGCATATTATTCACGTTTCCAATCGATCCTAATTTATGTTATTATATATTTTCCTTAGTTCTTTTGTCTCATAACGTATTCGTATTATTGAAAAGAACAATTGGCTTTATTCCAATCTAATCTATACATTGTCGATAACTGCCAGCCAGTGCCATATGAACTGGGTATATTATCATCTCTATAAGCTATTAGCGTGTAACATTTACTTTTGATAACAAGTATTTATTCAAAGAAATTATTTATTCCTAGGGAAGAAAAGTATTTATTTCGGCTAATTTATTCTCTAAATTCTTTATAGGTAAAAAAATAGCTAAACTTATTTTATTTGATATAGTGGGTTATGTAGAAATGTATTCTAGTCTTTAAGCTGTTTGTGGAACATCAGCAGATGCATAATTTTCATATTATCTTTACTCGGGGGAATAAAATCAAATTGAAACCTTTACGCTACTCTTTAGACAATGTTTTGATCTTTAATATTTAGGTAAATCAACTTCGACATCACGTTATAACTACCCTCATATTAAACAAGAGAAAGATGAATCAATAGCAACAACAAAACGCACCTGCAAAAGACACCATCATCATCACCATAATAGAAAATCAAATTTTGAGTCAAGTACTCAAGCTGCTGAGAAATCAAAAGCGAACGAATTATCAGAAAACATGACTATCAACAACAATAAAAATGTTCCTCAGCAGAATGTTTCCATTATAGGAAATGAACAGGACAAAGTTCTAAACGTACTGGAGTTATTGGAACTTCAAGCACGAGCAAGAGCTATTAGGTATAGTTTTCCATTATTTTGTTACCAAAAATTTTGAACCCAAAATTATTTGAATCCAGATTATCGATTTGATACTTAAATTTAGATCACAATTGGCTATAGAAGCTGAAAATCGTGGAAATAAAATGGCTGAAAATGATAGTGCCAGACAAACGAGTACAACCACTGAAGATGATGAAGTAGCTATAGTCGAACTTCCAAATGAACCTAAAGAGATTATTATCAGTGATGCTAGTGATACAGAACTTACAGAAAACAGAAATCAAGATCAGAAGAAGAGTGATCAGGTGTTTGATACATACTTATAAATAATAAAGTTTGCTTATTTACTATTTTTTTTATTTTTAGGTCATAAAAAAGAACTCTATGACAATAATAAATGGGCCAAAATTGGGTAAACGAGCTCAAGTCATTAGATTGAAAAGAAGAGAAACAAGTGAAACCGAAGATGGTCAAGTATCAGAAGAAAGTAGTAATGAACAAGAAAGAGGAATTGAAGAAGATTGTACAAATACATCAGAAATTTTACATATCAAAAAAGCTGGTAACAATGTCGTGGAAAGTCGTATTAGCCAAGAAGGAGTTGCTGCTGAATTGCCTACAGATACAGATGACATTCGTACAATTTCTATAGTGGAGGAAATAAGAATTACTCCTCAATTAACTGGAGAAACTTCTAATATCGAAAATAATGTAGAAGAAAAAGCAAATCACATTGGAAATAATGAAGTTCACGATAAGATTCAAGATCAGTTGGAAAATATTGAAGATAGTGTAAAGGATGGAAAAAATGAGATTAGTTTGGCGTTACAGAGTCAGGTAGAAAAAATAGGATCTACTGATAATATAATTAAGCCGAAAAGAAAATGTCAGAGGCGTATGAAGAAGAAAAGTCTGATTGATGATTCTATTCAAACTCCAGATATTAATAAAGGCTATACTGAAAACCATGAAGAAAGGAAACGTGTGGAAGATATAAATAATAAAGTGTGTACTAAAGTAATTGATCAGGATCAAGAGATCGATGCCGATGTAATTCATTTAGACGTTGTTGAAATCGATTAATGGTATAAACTTCTTTTAATGCTTCTTTTAATCTCAATCATACTATTTAGTTGGAGTTGATATTTGATTTGTGGTATATACAGCAAGAAACCTATGCAAGAATTATAATAGTACAATTTGGATTATGAGACGCAAGAATCACTCCAGATTTAGTGTTTAGATGATTTTAAAATCTATAAAGATTGAAAAGAATTTTAGAAAAGAGTTGGAAATGTATATAAACGGAAGAATATGTTGTGATTCGATGAAATCTATTCCGCTTAGTAGACCAGACTTAAAAGGATTATCATTCATTAGGATCAATTAAAATCTTTTATGTTATTGTATTAAAATTATTTTTTATGTAAGGAAAACAAAATGATTTTATAGAAAATTTGTACGTTTTACTTGAAAACCTAAATTAATTACAATCAGAAATCAGTGCAAAAGTCACGTATTTAATATAATTTTTTCGTAATTTTTATTTTGGACTAATCGAAACTATGACTATGATAAATGCACATTAATTTGGGTGAACGAGCTAAGGTCATTAAAAACAGAAATAAGTGAAACAAAAGATGATCAATATCAGAAGAAATCTAGAATGATCAAGATACAGGAACTGACAGAAAATTTACATACTGATATACCTTCTAACAATGTTTAAGGAAATAATAAGGAATTGCTTCCAAATTATTAAATTGGCATAAGTAGTTTCTACTGGGGAGAAATACGTATCAGTGAGAAATTTTCTAATAATGAAAAAAAAATCTAATCACATTGGTATGATGAGAATTCAGAACACTACATAAGCTTTACGGTAAATTGTAAATACCATTAACTAGATACCAAATTGGAAGGTTTTAGTATCGAGGAAATAAAAATTTATTCTGAATTAACTTAAATTTCGTGATTAAAATGAAGACTTAAATAAACTATAACGGAAATTATAAAGGAAGGAACAAACGTGTTAAACTTTTCGAGAGCGATAGCTGTGTGCTTTCGTGCTAATCTACTGTTACCGTTAGTATAATATTGAGCCTGGTAGACACTGTAAAGTAGTAGTTACTGCAGAAATATGCGAACGACGCCAATACCGCAAACGGAAAATTACTTAACTATTTAGATAGGTTATATACACATATAATTGCTTAACTTTTGCTTTATGTGGTATATATTAAAATTTCTGACTTTCAGTATATAAAGATGTGCCGAACCAACCAGTATTATTTTTGTAGAAAATAATATAATCGATAAGATAGTTGAATTTTTAATATGCTTAAAAAGTTTTCAATAAAAATTTTAAATATTTTAGTAATTATTAAAAAATAATAATTTAAACTGTTCTGAGTACTTTTATTACTACAATATTATCTAACGAAATAATCATATTGATTAATCATTGGTGTAGTGTACTGTAATTTTTGTTAAGTATTTAATAAATAGAACCATAACAAAATGAATTGATAAACTAGTGCATATATATATATTCACTATCTATTGCCACAACAGGAATCTTTGAAATCACGTTATTAAGTTTTATTTTTACTACTATGTTTATGATGTTGTGTACGAATTTTAATATTTAAAAAAATATTATGTTCAACTTATTTTGGTTTACAAAACAAAAATACTATGATATTAACTGAAACACAAAGTGAATATATTAATATACATCGTATTATCTATGAATGAAAGTGCGGTGCACGCATCAAAAAGTGCGGTGCCCATGGAAAGAAATAAAAAAATAGTGATGTTTCATATCTTAATGTTGGTAGCGTTAATCGAGTTCTGTAATTGAGTTTGCATCTTAGACACGTTTATATTTTTTCCACTAATCAAAAAAAAATAATACCTGGCCGCAATTTATGATCTATTTTTATTAAATTTTATAATTATAAAGCTCTCATTCAGTTTGTAATTAATAAGTAAAGTTTTTTACACAAAAATAAGTAATAATATGTTTTGATTACGCGTTTATCATCACCACGCTGCATATTTTCTCCAAATTTAAAGATAAATCTCTGGGTTTGTTGAAAAAATAATTCTTTTAGAAGTTCTTTATATAAATATCGAGTATTATGTCGTAAAAACGTATCCTTAATTAGCGGTCAACGAAATTATGACTATTTAGATATTTTTTAAGTTTTTAATGTTTCTACAGTTTGTTGATTTTATAACTTTGTATATTTTATAATTTTTTTTAACTTTGAATTAATAAATTTGAAAATACTTTTGTACTTTCTTTAAAAATACATCAGTACTAATTATCATCAATTCGCTGTTATCAATACCATTCAAAACTTCGAAAAGTTGACTTGACAACATTGTCAGAGCTCAGTTTGTTTTGGTGGGTGCAAAACATACGCCGGTGTGTCGCGTGAGTGTACATATGTGTGCGTCGGTGTATTGCGTTGTTTTTTGTCGCGCTGTCAAACTATCGCTTTCTTGTCAAATTGTTAAATACGCGGGGGTTGTATGTGAAAATACCCTTTTATGAGATCCTATCGTTATTGTTTATCTCTAATGAAAGTGTAGCGAAGCCGGTAGAATAGTTTATTGAGTATTATTTTGGTGCTTTCTTGAGTGAATTTTAATGTGTATGTGCGTCGTACCTACTACGGGAGAAAAAAAATGGCAGCGCTAGTTTGCATCTTGGAATATGATAATTATTGCAGAAGAACTGAAGACAGTTACATTTGACTCGGATATCACCTAGGAAATCCTTCTTAGCAAAATTAATTGGACAGGTAGGTTCTAGTAAGTTTAAAATAAACGAAAACTGTTGAGTTCAACTTTCATTACAATTTCTCAAAAGAACTCTTCCTACTGTCCTAAAGCACGATTAACAGCAATGTTTGTATGTGTGAAACATTTGTATCTTTAAGTTTTAGTAAAAACTGGCTTAAAAAGTTTAAAACCTAATCAAAATATATAACGGGCTAGTAGGTCAACTTGTCAATCGAGGTCGCTGCTTATCAATATTTGTCAATTTGCTAATACAGGTGACTGTATTATCGATATTGTACAATGGAGACACAGCGATGCCACGTTTTTTAATGTTTTATAAATCAGTTATACCATTATACTTGAAAATGTTTTCAAATGTAAATATTTAATATTTTGATAAAGAATTGTAATTCTTGCTAAGAGAGAAGCTATTCTCTTTTCACATGATTTTTGAAATGCAGCAAATAGTTTTCAATTATTTCAACAAGAATAAATATTTCATCAACTAAAAGTCCCATCACTGTCATTTGTGCAAAATGGTAGATATAAACAAACTAACATGCCTCATTTAATACTTCCTTAATTCTTTTAAATGAAGCAATTGTAGAACTTTATAAAGTATATGATAATATTGTTTAAATTGAATTAAATGTATAATATATTTTCCATTAAGCAAGTGTTAGTCTGTTTTCTCATACGCTAAATTTCAGATTCAAAATCATGATTTTGAGACATTGAAGGAAGGTTAAATATGAAACAAGGTCGCGGCAGAAAGAGAAAAAATGAATGTAAGGAAAACAGATTATTATAATTTTGCTTTTGTTATGTTTTTCTAATAGAATTTTAAAATTTACATAACCTCACTGGAAATGAATATAAATCAATTCATACGTCTAATCCGAGGAAAGTCTTGTACTATTAATATTGTTTATCAGATATAATACACCCAGGCCCTAGGATCTTATAAAATCAATGAATTTTTTATTCAGCGCTTTGTTTATTTAGTAAATATGTATAGCAATAATCTACATGTATTAAAAATCAGTTTTATTAGTTTTCAGTAGTAAATTCTATTTACTTTCATAGTTTATAACTTGAAGACTGGAATTATAAAAGACTGTAGGTGCTACTTTTAGCGATTTTATTTTAGTTTTTAAGAACTTATGAGCAACTTTCTGAATTTTAATGGCAGCAGATTATGTTAATTGATAGTTCACAGCGTGTTATATAAAAAGGCTGAAGATCAATTATTGATTTTTTATACTAATTGAGCAATTTGGCGTGAAACATTTCTATTTTTATTTACTTAATTGTGAGACAAGAAAGGGCCTTGTAATAGCGATCGGGAGTTTTCTAAATAGGTATTCACGGACTTTGATTAATTCTACCTCAGACAGATTTTGCTTACTCTTGTTAAAACTAGACAAGTTAGTCTTTTTTAATCATTTTTTGGCCAATAACATTTTAATTTTACAGTTGCAGTCAGACTTTTAGAAAAGAACTTAATAGAAACTCACGTTTTCCGAACTAAATAGATTTATTGATTTTTTAATGCAAGTATTTTTGATAAAATTATTTTACTTAACATTTTAAATATTATAATAAAAACATAATTAGTGGTTTTAAAAAATAAGACCAACCAATTACAAAGAAAAATGTTTTTCTTATAATAAAAAAAAACATGATATCGGAGATTTAATGATTCCCTTCAAAGATTTAATGATTCCCTTATTTAAATCTAATAGCAGTGTATCAAATGAAAAGGTGTGTGGGCGGAATAAGGTTATTCTAAATTTTCGAAAAAACATTTGTTCAAAAATTAAGAACACTCACTGAGAAATCTACCTTATCCTCTCATCTGGCTTGATGGCAACTTTATTGCACAAACATATTGAGAGACATTCCTTGGTAGTGCAATTGATTATATATTGTCCTGGAGCAATCCCATTAGGACAGCTAAGGAAAAAACAGATCAGTCAGCTATGCGATTATGAATATTTTATATTCATAATCGCCGACGGTAAAGAATGCCTATTATACTTAATCAATCTTGTGTTATAGGGTAGATTGATATCGCGAATTCTAAAATTCAGAAATAAATTGTCCGCCGTATATATCTTTCAAATTACTGAGTCATCCATCCACTTTTCAAAACCTCGAAATATTGACAATTATATATCTCTCATAGTAACTTATTTGTCTATAACCAAGCGAAATTCACAATAACTACCACATTCTTAGCCTCTGCACAGATAGTATTACTTTCTATGCACATTACTGTTATAATATAATTTAACATTTTTACTTTCGAATTGAATTTATAATCGAATTGAATTTATATATTGACGAGCCGATATCTATTTATATCATAAAGACAATACATTTTCTTTGGTTTAATATTGTGAAATTGTTTCAATTCGAAGCTGATATATTTATACTGCTTGTGATAAACCAGAAAATGTTATTTATTTTTTATTACACCAAAATACTCTAAGCCACTTGGAAATTTTCTATAAAAAAAATCTATTTCGGTAATTACACCGAAAAAATGATTTCCATTTTTTTTGTAGGTCTCTCTGTGCGTAAAGCGGAAGACCTTTTTATTCCGGTCACCACGAAAACCGAAGAGAACTCGTTTACTAACTGCTTAACGGATTTTTCACCCGAAAGAATACGTTCATCGCCTCCAGTAATAGGAGGTTCATCGATCACATCACCATTATCGGGCGGTCCGCTCGGTTGTTTTCACGATAGAAAAGATTTTCTTCCGGTCTTCCATCAGCAGGCCACCCATCATCCGCAGTCGCCCGCCACTGCAGCCGCGGTGGCGGCTGCTGTGACGACGGCGGGCCCCGTGTCAGCGGGGCCTCTCGGCGTTGGTGGCGGGCCATCCGCTGGACCGGGAGGGCCGCTTGTAGATCCTAGCGGCGGTGATCCTGGTGGACCGTGGGGTCAAGGACCGCCTTCGGTTGGAGGGGGAGGAACTCCTAAAGGTAATATAAAATAATTTCCCAACTTGTCTTAGTTTTAACGAAATATGATTGTTTGATTTTCGCGGAATTTTTAAATAAAAGATTTTAGTAATAGGTCGAGAAATATTTCATAAGCGGTCCTTGGATTTTTACCATTCTTATTTCCGCAATTCACTTATTTCTATTTCCCCAGAATTGATTTGTTAAATATCACATTTTCTGGGAATCAGACAAATTCTCGCATTTTTATCCCCTAAGCCGGAAAGTATTTTTGATATTTTGAAATTTATACGTCCTTCTGTGCATCCTTATGTATTAATATTTTTAAATAAATATTAAATAATAATGTTGGATATCTCTTTTCTTAAAAATAAAAGGTCCAGTCGACGTTTCTGGTAGTCAGGGTCCTCTACAACAGCCTCATACCCCCGGAACGCCGGGTCCCGTTGGTGGATTTGGTCCCGGCGGCCCTTTTGGGCCTGGTAGTGGACCAGTTGGTTCGCCAGCTGGTGGACCATTTGGCCCTGGCAGTGGTGGAGGTGGTCAAACGCCGGTGGGTGCTGGTCGGCCGCCAGGTTCGACCACGCCTCAGTACACAGCATCACCAGCGCATAGTGGATCATCAACACCTGGACCTCAAGGCCCTCAAGTGAGTTTTCTTTCATTTTAATATTTTTTTATCATTCTAATTGTCTAAAAACAACATTATGAACGAGAAAAATGAACAGAGAACATGATCCTATCTCTCTAGTTTAATTTTATCACGTTCTAACACATCGTTCCGTGATACGGAGAGAATGAAAGAAAGCATATAGGAACGTATTGGTTTATGCTTTACAGCTCTTGAGGCTTGGAACGGGCTCCACATGAACATATCCATAGATACTAAAATTATTGTATGTTAAGTAATTGGAGTACATACAAGAAATTGCTAGCAATCTAAGTGGCCCAATTCTGGCACATGTATAATTGAAATAATTTAAAGTAGTTCATTTGTGAGGAAAATGATGCTAAAGTAATATAATTATAACACAATTGTAAGCTAAAGTAACCATGTGCAAGCAATTTGATAAAATACTTGTATTGCGTACAATTGAAGTATTATAATAGTGGTAAGGAACCATTAACAAATGCAATGTAGTAAGACATTGCATTTGTTAATGGTATAATTTTAAGGAAAACAATTTTGGGGTAACACGAGCGTAGTTTGACATAAATGTAGCCTGCGAAAACTATGGGTCGCAAAAAAGTTCTCTTCCATCATGACAATACACCCCCGCTCATTGAGCTGCCGTCGTACAGGCAAAATTGAACCATTTAGACTACGAATTGATCGACCACCCACCGTATTCACCAGATCTAGTCCCTTGCGACTTCCTGTTTCCAAACCTAAAAAAATATCTGAGAGGATGGCGTTTTGCAACAAACGATGAAGTGATGACCGAAATTTCCCACTATTTTGAAAATCTCGAGCAAAATTGCTTTTCAGAAAGGATGAAAAAGTTGGAAACCCGTCATGAAAAGTTATTACCCTGAAAGAGGACTATGTTGAAAAATAAATGATAAAAGACAAAAATCGTGCGTTTTCTTATTTAGGCTAGATTTCCGTGATACCATCCTCGTATAATAAATTGTAAGGTATACTATTGTAAGTAACAATGCAATTAATTGTATGTGTGTGTTCTAATTATGTGGGTAATTCTAATTAATTAATTACTAATAACACAATTGTAACTAGTAAATTGTTTGGAACACAAATGGATGACTTAATAAATTGGGAACTAAATAAGAAACATTCTAGAAACATAATTCTAAAGTGATGTAATTGTAAGTAAAACAGTTGTAATAAATAATA
Organism: Adranes taylori; assembly: GCA_009867245.2. Lineage (NCBI taxonomy): Eukaryota > Metazoa > Arthropoda > Insecta > Coleoptera > Staphylinidae > Adranes > Adranes taylori. The sequence continues at coordinate 18,173 of WYDF02255205.1, forward strand.
TAATTGTAAGAACTGGTACAAATAAATTTACACATTTGTTTTGATAGTGTGGCTGCTTCTATATCGCTTAATTCAGAACCAGAGCTGTATATTCTAAATATTATTATGATACATTTTTGTTAATCAATTGATTTTCTTATTAAAAGGTTCCAATGTGTGGCGGTCCTCCATCAGGTGCTCCATATAATGGGCCAGGTGGTGGAGCGCCCGGTCCATTTGGATCACCATCGGGCGCACCGGGAGGCGGACCTCCTTTCGGCCGACCTGGTTCATCAGGACCTCCATTCGGACCTCATTTCGCATCGCCTGGACACACGCCTTTTGGTGCTGGCACCCCTGGACCAGGTTAATATTTATTTTTAAATTATTTTGGTTCACAAACTAAATATTTATAGAATAACAAAATCTTGTGTAATTTTTGGCAAACGTATTAAAAGTGACAAAAAATATATAAATGTTTTTGACTTAAAATTCAAATAACGTGCGATATTGTGCATTTGAAAGGTACCAATATTTATAGCTCAAAAATTATTAGACTAGAGCGCTCAAATCACTGACATTTTCTTCAGTTTTAAATGAGCTGTCATTTGATATAGAAATAGACACTTTCAAAGCAAATTTTGGATCCTAATAAATTTTTCTTAATAATTCCAAAATACGTTGTCTTTGATGTTTCTGGAAAATATTTATTTTGAGTTCACAAGATGATCTTTCTGCGGTACCAATGTTTTTACGTAAATTATAGTTAACTGTTTTATTATTTTTTGTGAACGCGAGTAAATGTAATTTTAATCTTACTGTAATTTTTCTTTTATTGGGTTTTATTCTCTACAAAATATTATGAAATAATGGGCTGACAAATATTACATAAGTGTAGATGAAAAGTTTCGGCTGAAAATAGAGAATCACCATCAGATTCTTGACTACTTTAAAAACAATACTTTACTTTGCTAGAATGGAAGATGAAGAAGTCATTGACTCTTACTTGATTATTTAAAAAGTTACTTATTGGGGAGTCACCAATAAAATAAAATAAAAGAAAATGGTAATTCATGTAGCAAGCTACGTAACAAAAGAACTTGTTAAAATTAAACCAACTACGAAAAACCAATTACTTCCACATATTAGAAGTGTACCAAAATTTGTAAAAACTTAGTTGTTAACGTTAAAACTTATTTAAAATTTAGTTGATTTGACATGTAATTTGGTGTGATTGATTTCATGTATAAATAAGAAAATCTCATTCATTTCCCGCAATCTGGTGTTTTTGTATACTAGCGGTGCAAATCGATTGGATCGTGTAGATTTTTAATTCAGATATTAATATCATCGAGATATTACATTTCTTTAATAGTATTAAGTGATGTGCTACGATCAAATGCTTTAGGAATTACGTACTCAATTGATAGTTTGAAAATGCCTTTTTATAGGTGGTGGTCCTGGAACGCCTGGCGGTCATGGTGGTTTCGGTATGTCACCAGGTGGTGGCGGTGGAGCTGGCTCACCTTTTGGCCCGGGCGGTCCGCCTCATCCAGCCGCTGCTGCCGCTGCAGCGGCAGCAGCAGCAGCTGCTGCGGCCGCAGCTGTGGGTAGTGGGGGACCACCTCCAATGGGTGGACCTCCGCATGGTGGGCCACCGCCTGGTCCGCCAATGGGACCGGTAGGACCTATGATGGGACCTGGACATCCGGGTGTTGGTCCTGGCGATCGGATGGTTGTCGATCAGGGGTAAGAATTTAAACTTTTCTTTTATTTGATACTAGCTTACATGTCGCGCGTTGCTGCGATTGCTACTTAAAAATTCTGATAAAAAATTAAATATTAAAGTTTTTCTTTTAATAAACTGA
>WYDF02255216.1:0-20019 GCA_009867245.2 Adranes taylori
TCATGCCGCTTTAGTGGGAGCAAATGAGGGGAAATCTTTGATAATTTTAATGGTGGACTGGGCACCATACCTCTTAACCAGACAGTTCACCTACTTGATAGCAGGGTCCATTTTTCTTCAAATATGGAAAAGGGCCACTTTGGTACTGATTCAAACGAGTTCATTTACTTAAAAATTTCGCAAGCATTTAGTCCTCCTAAAATTCGATTAAACAATAAATACATATAAGAAAAGTTAATAAAAATTAAAATAGTTTTTTGATGTTTTCTGTTTTGTATATTTCGCCAACTTTACACGTAGATGTATTAAAACTTAATTATCTGTTTGAAAGTTCACATATCATTCAAAAACGTAGACTAGCAGGTAATATATTAGCATCATTCATCTGATAACACTAGTTTACTTGTCGTGGATATCTTTTTACGCATTCAACTGAACTTTGACTTTTTGCCATATCGAATCCTTGCCAGGAAGTTTTACAAGGAAAACTTAATCATTCGGGTGAGTCAGGTATGAAATTGGTTTGGTTCTTTTTATTAATAATGTATAAAGGCAATTTTATGATTTTGGCGCATAGTTAAGCAATTAATTATTAAATATACACGGAATGTCAGTTGCATTTCTTGTTAAAATTTAAATATCTACCATTATCGTTGAATATAATTAGAAATTCTCTCTGGATGTTGATGAATATCATCAAGAGGTCAAAGAATCTTTTAGGGCGTGTAAAGGAAGTTAATTCATAGTTTAATAATATGTATATACAAGAGAAGCTCAAAGTTTAATAAATGAAATAGGCAGATCGCATGGAAAGTAAAAACAACACTTATGGTGATTTTAAAACGCAACACAACAGACGATGTACAAAAAAATTACAAAATAAAAAACTATTTACTCCATGATAAAGTACAGCAGCAAATTAAGTTAACCGGTAATGACAATAAATAAGGTGTTAGGAAATAAAAAGATTCTAGGTATTAGGTTCTAGGAAAAAGCTTCTAAGACTTCTCGGCGTCTAGGACTAGTCTAAAAGTCTAATCTAGGTAGTCTAGGAGTTTTAAGAGTCTAGCAGTTCTAGAAGTTATAGGGTTCTAGGAGTTTTAAAGGTTCTAGAAATAAAAAAGTTCTAGATTCTAGAAAATAAAAAAAATCTAAAAGGTAGGTTCCGTGATAGACAACAAGCCAAGTTAACCGATAATCACAATAGAAGTTCTAGAAAATAATCAATACGGAAGTAGAAAGAACCAAACAGAACGTACAAACAAATCGGGCTGGACTTGCACTCTTTAAAGAGTTTCTGAGTAAAAATAGATGAGGCCAAGTTATTGAAACATCAAATTCATAAATCCTTTTTGTTAATCTAACTGTATGGAGGTTTGTACTCAACAATTTCTCCGTGATTACTACTCCAGAAATTCTTTAAGCCTGGAAGAATAAAATTTTGAAGTTGAATTAAATGCCGTCCATTTTTGACCCATCGTCAATTATCCATTAGACGATAAATTTATGAAATTAGAGACAAACATAATTTTCGTGAGATCTACAATCTGAATAATTTGGTATGTCTTAATAATTAATATTTAGTACCTATTTCAAAAAATATTAAGACTTCACCAAATTATTCAAACAAACCCGATCATCATTATAATTGTTATAAACTTAGAATCATTATGAGATTGGAGTCGCGATAAAAATAGACATAAAAATGGAGTTGCTATTAACTTAGAGTCGTTAAAAAATTAAAATGCGGATAAAATTAGAATCGCTATTACATTAGAAGCGTTGTTAAATTAAAATCGTTATAAAATTAGAATCTTTATAAAATTAAAATCGTTATCGGTATAAAACTATAACTGCTTTGAAAATTGGAGTCGTTCTAAAATTAAAATCAGTATAAAATTAGAACACCTATTAAATTAGTATCGTTGTAAAATTAAAATCATAAACTTAAAATTTTTATAAAATTAAAGTCGTTACAAATTTAAATTTGTTATAACATTGCAATCATTATAAAATTAGAATTATTATATAATTAGAATAGTTATGAATTAGTCGCGATAAAATTAGACACATTATAAAATTTGAATCATTGGAAATTGGAATCGATGTATACGAGAGAATCGGCATTAAAATCTTGTAAAAAAATTTAAATCGTTATCAAATTAGAATCGAAATAAAATTAGAATCTTTATAAAATTAAATTAGTTATAAAATTAGAATTGTTACAAATTTAGAATCGTTATGAGATTAGAGTCGCGATAAAATTAGACTCGTTATAAAATTAGAATCGTTATCGGTAAAAATTAGAACTGCTATTAAATTAGAATCGTTGTAAAATAAAAACCATTATAAAATAAGAACCGATATAAAATAAAAATCGTTAGAAAATAAAAATCTTTATATAAAATTAGAATCACTGGAAATTAGAATCGGTATATAATTATAACTGCCATTAAATTTAGAGTCGTTATAAAACTAAAATCGTTATCAAATTAGAATTGATATAAAATTAGATTCTTAATAAAATTAAAATCGTTATAAAATTAGAACTGTTACAAATTTAGAATGGTTATGAGATTAGAGTCGCGATGGAATTAGACTCGTTATAAAATTAGAATCGTTATCGGTATAAAATAAGAACTGCTATTAAATTAAAGTCGTTGTAAAATTAGAATCGGTATAAAATTAGAACCGCTATTAAATTAGAATGGCAAAATTAAAATCATTATACAATTAGAATCGTTATAAAATATAAATCGTTACAAAATTAAAATCGTTATAAAATTACAATCGTTAGAAAATTAGAATCATTGGAAATTAGAATAGGTATATAATAAGAACTGGCATTAAATTAGAGTCGTGATAAAATTAGAATCGCTATTAAATTAGAATCATTGTAAAAGAAAATCGTTATAAAATTAGGATCGTTTTCGGTATAAAATTAGAATTGCTATTAAATTAAAGTCGTTATAAAATTAGAATCGGTATAAAATTAGAACCGCTATTAAAATAGAATCATTGTAAAATTAAAATCATTATAAAATAAGAATCGTTATAAAAAATTGTTATCGGTATAAAACTAGAACTGCTTTGAAAATTGGAGTCGTTCTAAAATTAAAATCAGTGTAAAATTAGTACACCTATTAAAATGCCGTTACAAAATTAAAATCGTTATAAAATTACAATCGTTCTAAAACTAAAATCATTCGAAATTAGAATCGGTATAAAATTAGAACCGCTATTAAATTAGAATCATTGTAAAATTTAAATTTTCATAAAATTAGAAACGTTATAAAGTTAGAATAGTTACAAACTTAGAAACCTTATGAGATTAGAGTCGCGATAAAATTAGACTCGTTATAAAATTAGAATCGTTCACGGTATAAAATTAGAACTGCTATTAAATTAAAGTCGTTATAAAATTAAAATCGGTATAAAGTTAGAACCGCTATTAAATTAGAAACATTGTAAAATTAAAATTTTTATTAAATTCGAATAGTTATAAAGTTAGAATTGCTACAAACTTAGAAACCTTATGAGATTAGAGTCGTGATAAAATTAGACTCGTTATAAAATTAGAATCGTTAACGGTATAAAATTAGAACTGCTATTAAACTAGAACCTTTGCAAAATTAAAATCATTATAGAATTAGAATCTTCATAAGATAAAAATCGTTATAAAATGAAAATCGTTATAAAATTATAATCATTATAAAATTAGAATAGTTATAAAATTAGAAGAGTTATGACATTAGAGTCGCCATAAAATTAAACACGTTGTAAAATTAGAATCTTTGGAAATGAGAATCGGTATATTATTAGAACCGATATAAATTTACATCGTTACAAAATCAAAATGGTTATAAACTTCGAATCGTTATAAAAATAGAATCTTTATAAAATTAAAATCGGAATAAAATTAGAATTTTTATGAAATTAGAATCGTTATAAAATTAGAATTGTTAGAACTTTGGAGTCGTGATGACATTAGACTCGTTATAAAATTGGAATCCTTGGTATATTAGAATCTTTACAAAATTAGTATCGGTATAATATTAGAATTGTTATAAAATTTAAATTGTTATAAAGTTAGAATAGCTGTAAAATTAGAATTGTTATGAGATTACTGTTGGGATAAAATGACACGCTTTATAAAGTTAGAATCGTTATAAAATTAAACACGACATAAATTTAAAATCGTTATAAACTTAGAAACGTTATACGAGTATAATTAAACTCGATATAAAATTAAAGTCGATATAAAATGAAAATCGATATAAAATTAGAATGGTAAAAAAATTTGAATTGTTGTAAAATTGGAATTCTTGTGTCATTAGGGTCTCGATAAAATTAGACTCTTCATATTTATTACACACTACATATTTATAAAATTCGAATCGGTATAAAATTAGAACCGCTATTAAATTGGAATAGTTATAAAATGAAAATCGTTATAAAATTAAAATCTATATAAAATGAAACACGTTATAAAATTAGAAGTTTTATAAAATTAGAATAGTTATAATATTAGAATTGTTAAGAGATTAGAGTCGCGATAAAATTAGACTCGTTATAAAATTAGAATCATTGGAAAATTAGAATCGTCACAAAAGTATTGCTATAAAATTAGAACCGTTATAAAATGGGAATCGTTACAAAATTAGATTTGTTATAAAAGTAGAATAATTATAAATTTAGAATCGTTATAAAATTAGAATCCGACAAATCTTTTGGTCATCAGAGTATATTCTAAATAATAAGACATCAACTCACATATAGTAAATATTATTCATTCCATTATGCGAAACATGATGTGATTATCATGTTTAATTAACATTTTATCACTAAATTCTTGGTAGCTGCTATTTTCCGAATGAGTTGTTCCGTCTTAATTCTTTTTTTATGTAATAAAGAATTTCCACTTAACATGTGTTGCACATAATTGATTAGTCATTTGAATCCATATCATTGCAAAATAAAAACATCGCCTCATTCCAACCGTAGACGATCTAGTACTTGCACTCTCTAAAGCTGAATATTTAACACGATACAACATAGATCAAGTATATTATACCGGGATTTATCTAGTAGCTTAGTTTAATTTTATGATATTAAGGCTTATGACACTAATTATGAAAATGAAAGGAGATTTTTGCAGATTTCAATGTTTCCGGAATACAAATAAATTATTTTGCAATTGTATTTAATATTGAGCAGGTTTCCACAAACTAATCGCAAGGCAATTATATACATAATCACGAGACCATTCTTGCCAATTTACTCCCAAAAAGGCTAAATCAAGAAATGTCAACAAAGGAATCAGTAGAAGCAAAAAAACAGATCTTTGTGTGTTTTTTGATAAAATGATAACACCTCGTATGAAACCATTCGCAATAAGGGCTTTTCACAGCCGATAATTGCGTGGATCAATGGAATGTTACACCACTGGAAGATAAGTGCACATTTAGGGCTAAAGACTATAAGGGTCAGAGGAACGAGGGATGTCCCCACGAGAAAGTTTTGTCACCACTGCTCTAGTCTAATGTACAACCAGTTTTGTTAGAGCAAGGCCAATAGCCAGTACTAGAATGCAGAGTGCCCTTAATCGGCGCAATTTACTAAATGTACTATAATAAAATAAAATGTCACGGAATACATCGAAATATGAAATCCAATTACTTTCATATATCTGAATGGAAAATCAACTGAAACTATCGGTTAATAAACGAGTTTTAAATAAACACGGTAGCTCTGGAGCGTGAGAAATAAACAATATTAACAATATTATAGTTAATATCAATTTTGTTACACACTTCATATTCATTTACGATTAGAAATGATCAAACCAAATCACCTTGTTGCTAAGTGACTAAGTAAGCAGCTTCAACACTTCTAAATCAAAAGTAATTTATGCAAATCATTTATTTGCAATATTTATTGCTATGTATAACACATATGTTTAATGGTTTGTACTACATTGTATCATTTCATAACAAAAGATAATTAGTTAATAAGAAAAAAGTTCTCTGTTGATCCAAAGATAAAAATAGTACTTGCATTTGCTTACCAGATAAGGATATAGAACAATGGCAATGTTGGTTTCAAGGTCAAGTGATATCAAGGCTAAACTAGCCACCAGATAGTATGATTGGTTACCATCGAGTCAAATGTCGATGTAAAAATTAGATTATTCATACAATAGAAATACAAAACCAGACTTAAACATTGGAACGCGGGCACATGTCAGTAACACCAAAATGAACATGTAACCAGAAGAATAGAACTTTCAGTATCGTTAAAATCCTTCAGCCTTCTAAAGGAAATGGAGGCGCCATGCGCCGCTATGCTGCATAAGCGGTAAGAAAGAATGTTTGATATAAAACGCTTAATTACATCTTCAGCATCGACAATTATGTTTCGGTGTACTATGACAAGAGCTAACCCCATGAGGCGCTCATGTCCTGTTCTGTTTCGGACATAGCCATTAAGTCGCCTCAACGTTGAGAACGTCTGTTTGGGAGTCGCTATTGAAACAAGCAGAGTTGCATAAATTTGCAGAATTGATTATATATTTGGGTAGAAGGCCCCATTATCTGCGTGAATGACATTAATTTAAGAGCAGCCGAAGGTTTTTCAGAAGTCTATCCACCTTGTTTATCACAGCTCGTACTCACAATCAGGTGGTGGCAACGATTTTTGATCATTAAAACTCAAATATACTGGTTCTCTCTTTCTTTTCTCATTCGTTCGATAGTTTATTTGTACCATTCTGGTTCAACGCGCTATCAAGAGCTGAATGTTAGTTATCAGATCTTCATGGGTTTGGCGGCGTGGTTCCAGCTCAATGTCCAAATAATCAACGCAAAGAAAAGATTTCTACACTAGCATTCTTCCGCTGAATCTGCCTGAACAATTGGCGATGAACTTGCCTTCCAGGAGGAATAATTATTTCGTCGGAGCTCATGTCTTGGGTTTTTTTGAAAAATTCGTGTGAAACGTTATATGCATCTTAGAAACCTTAATGTTGAAAGTGCTTGTTTCCAACACCCCGGTCTTTCATTCCAAAGATAATGCATAAGTTCCGGAGTGCTCATTCAAAGGCATCGGAATATGTCAGTGAAGAATGCTTTTTGAGATAACTAGTTTGAATAGTCAAATTCCGTTTACCGGAAGTACGAAACTTAAAATCTTTGTCTAGCACCCAAATACATTTAAGCACTTTAAATCAAAACCAAAACCGGCATTTGAAATTTCCTCAGCGTCAGGAGTGGACAAATTCTCAGCACTTGGACCATGCTGATGGATAAAAATGATGGCAGAGACGGAGACGAAATATTTTCTCCACTTGATTCGTTTTTTGTTTTAGACAGAAATTTAAGAAGGCATCTATCTACAGCTTTCCTTACCTAGATATTAAAAATACTAACCTGCATGAAGTAGAAAACAATATATAATATTATTCATTTCCATTCATAAAAAAATCACACACACATCAGTAGATATCTTAATACAGTTAATAAATATAATGATATAAAAAATTTGCATAATGTAGCTAAAGATTTCCGTACAAATATTACGTAAATTCTACAAAATTATTAGAATTTTATTAACACAGATAATTTAACTTACTATTTAAATTAGAATAAATATCGCATTCACAATTTTTTTCTCACACCTACTACGTTAAAAATGAACATCGTAGGTTGGAATCCTTATATTAAAATTGTTTACTATATATACTGGATTTTTCTATTCCTGTAAAAAATGGTGAGACTTATTCCATAGAAAAACTTTTTTCAACTTTTAGGTTGTACATTTCTACACTAAAATAATCTATCGTTTCATCCTAATTCTTCCTATAAAACTCTAAGGAACAAAAGAAAATATGACTTTACAGATTGCAGGAAGAGGGACATGTATTGAAACAATTGATAACATATTTAGCACACTCACGGGTTAGATCAAACCCGCTCCAAGACAACAATAAAATGTAACTATATTTGGGTATTATTATCTTGTATTTTCGGCCATCTTGAAACATATAGATTATTAATTTAGGATAAAAAGGCAGTTAGTTAGTGTGTATTTGATGATACTTGTTCATCGAGATGACACTGAATTACCATATTAAGGATATATAATTTTTATTGAGCAAATTTGGTGGCTAACAGAGAAAGTTTAATGAATATGTTCCAGAAACTGGCAGGATGCCTGGTGAAGTACGGGATTGCGCAAGTGCAAGCGGATTAAAACGGGAATGCTAAAGTATGAAGAGGAGAAGGTAAAATGTCGGAGGAATGGAAAGAAAAGGAAATGGTTTCAGTGTTTCTGTAGAAAAACCATACACATGTTTAGAATGCGACTCTAGTTTCACCCTAAAGAGTAATTTAAATAAACACAAGCTTGATCATACCGGTAATAAATCATACAAACGTTAAAAACGCGATTCTAGTTTTACCCAGATATCTTCTCTAAATAGGCATAACCTCTATCATACTGACGAAAAATCATATAAATGTTTAGAATGCGATTTTAGTTTCAGTCATAAAAGCCATTTACATACACACAAGCGTACTCATACTGACAAAAAACCATACAAATGTTTACAATGCGATTCTAGCTGAGAGCAAAAGGCATTTTAAATATATACAACCTTAAGCATACTAGAGACAGCTCATATAAATGTATACACTGCGATTCCAGTTTCAGAAAAACAAGTGAATTAAATAAACACAACCGTGTTCACACTAGAGCAAAACCATATAAATGGTAACAATGCGATTCTAGCTTCAGAACGACACAACATTATTCACACTGGAGCAAAACCATACAAATGTTTACAATGTGATTTTAGTTTCAAGATAAATGCCATTTAAAAACACATAACCTTATTCATTCTGTCGAGAAACCACACAAATGTATACAATGCGATTTTAACTTCATAGGTAACGGCATTTTAAATAGATACAACCTTATTCATACTGGAGAAAATCCATAGAAGTGTTTACACTGCGATTCTGGTTTCGGATTCTGGTTTCGGTTTAAACCAACACATCCGTCTTCATAATGGAGAAAAACCGTATAAATGTTTACAATACGATTCTAGCTTCAGGCCAAACGGTAATCTAAATAGACACAACATTATTCACAGTGGAGAAAACCCATACACATGTCTAAAATGCTATTTTAGTTTCAACACAAAAGCCAAATAATAAACATAACCTTATTCATACTGGCGAAAAACCATACAAATGTATACAATGCGATTCCAACTTCAGAGCTAAAGGCATTTTAAATAGGTACAACCTTATTCATACTGGAGAAAAACCATACAAGTGTTTACACTGCGATTCTAGTTACGGAGCAATAAGTGATTTAAATAAACACATCCGTGTTCATACTGGAGAAAAACCGTATAAATGTTTAGAATACGATTCTAGTATCAGGCCAAACGGTAATCTAAATCGACACAACATTATTCGCACTGGAGAAAAACCATACAAATGTTTACAATGCGATTTTAGTTTCAAGAAATAGCCGTTTAAATACACATAACCTTATTCATACTGGCGAAAAACCATACAAATGTATACAATGCGATTCTAACTTCCGAGCTAATGGCAAATGAAGGCGTTTTTAATAGAAAATTGGACACAATATCATTTATATCGAATTACAAAATCAGTACGAACATGTTTGTCCCTGCAATTGCCAAACTCTTGGCTCAAAATCGATCCAACGTTTGTGTCAACACTTATTATCGGTTATTCAATTTAAAATAAATTGATAATTTAGTTATCATCAATTTAATAAATTAATTTAACAATTCGATACTTATATAATATGAATTTGCTAAATACAGTTTAATTTTTTGAAGACACAAAAATACGCACGCAAAGTTAGAGTGCAAACAAAAAAAACTTTCGTTCGAACAAATAATAAAAGAGAGAGAGAGAGAGAGAGAGAGAGAGAGAGAGAGAGATAGAATAATCACAAAAAACGGCATAGTACTCGAAACGCGCTAGCTGCGACGAAATATAACAAAAAGAGATTAGCTTCGATGATATTTATGTGTTGTTTAGCGTTCAAGTTAGCTACATGTTTTAAATAATTGCTACAGAATTTAAATATTTTCATTTTGCGCGTTTAGAATTGTAACAAAAATTCTTATTACTTTCAAGATCTCGTTAGTTGTTGGAAGTTGATATGTTTCGTTTATGCATTTCTAGAAATTTTCTTAGCGAAGCTCCTGTATTTGTTCATTTCAAAGATTTTTCATCAGCGTACGATGTTCACTCCTATGTTTTGAACGGTCGAAACGCCAACTCATAGTGATTTTTTGATTCTATATTTCTCTAGTAAGCTCTCGTCCTTATGGTTCCAACGGTTTAACTGCCAATTTCTATTGGTTGTTGGTTCTACATTTTCTAAGAACTTTAACAGAAGGCATTACAATTTGTCACTTTTGGTCACGCATAGCCACCATTACCACATATGATACACCAGGAGTGTTTCACCGCTAAATACTCACATATAAAAGCTCCACACAATCCTATATTCAATTTGCGAATTATGTTCTTAGTTTCTGCAGATAGCATATTGCGCTTCTCGATTTCATAATTTGCAATTTAAACGATCAGGTCTCTCTTTTGATCAGCGAACGCCAAGCCAATGGAACCGTGAAGCCAGTAGACGTAACCTAATATTGTTGAAATATTGTTGTCTCCAATTCCCGGAAAAGGATGGCTCTATCCGGTGACCTGTAAAGACCTTCTCTTCAGATATATCTTCGGCGATAGCGACTAGAAATCCCACAGATTCACTCTCACAACGGCACAACGTATTTCACATTATGATTCTACTAAATGCATGGACAATATCCTCATTATCTTCGTTAATAAATAACCGTTTGACAAGTTTATCTAGCCAGCACCGACATTCGTATATATAAACCTTGAGATGCCATAAGAGAAGTGTCATCCAGGGCCGTTCTCAACTTCATTCACAAAGAACGAAATAATAACACAAATGAACTCATATCTAGGTCGTTACAATTTCATGTTTTTACTTTTTTTAATGGAATATGGATTGAATTATAATTAGCTTCAACGAGAAATGTCAGTCAATTAAAATCGAAAATAATATTATTACATACTATCAATACTAAGATCAAAGAACCTTATTATATTACACTGTTATTGCGTATTATATGTGTTTACCTATAAGTATCGATATTATTCAATAAAATAAGCCACTTCCCCCAGCCCGTTGAGGCTGTGCAGGTGCATTAACTGTTACAAAGAATAACTGTTACAAAGAAATAAAAAAAGCGGTATGGTCTGTATACGAATAGAATAATAACATAACCATGATCCTGCTTTGCAAGAGCTTTATTCTTCCACGTCATCTAGTAATGTTGTCATAACATCCAACTTTCCATGACCTCTTCTAAAATGTTTACACTAACATTCTACTTTATTTCAAACACTAGTGAAATTAAAATATAAATCTAAACTAAAAAGTAATAACATAATAAGTAATTTAGATATTAATAATTGTGGATTCCACGCAATGAACAAATAATAAACTTTTGTATTTCATAGTGTCTACAAAATATATATATACGGATTTATAACTTAATTTATCAACGACTCGTAAAATTAATACTTGCAATATACTATAAACTCTATGGAGTTCATAAATTAATGTTTTCCAGCGTTGTGCAAATATATTAAATACTTAAGCTAGATTTTAATTAAAACTTTATATCTAGCAAGCTTTATTAAAAAAAAAATTGCATGAAAGAGCTGATATGATTTGTGACTTTTATCATAGTTATTTTTTTTATGTATGCAAATAATTATTTCAAAGTTAATTTTAATAATAAAAACAAATTCGTGGCCGAATATATTCACCTCATGTTTCACACTTCATACTAAAGTCACATAAGAACTAAGCGAAACTCCAGAAAAAGAAACGAAATTAGGAAGAGATAAAGAGTTACATCCAATTTAAATGTTCTAGGCACATGCCTATAGATCAGTTGATGTTCAGCTGATTCTTTAACCAATAGAGATTTTGCTTTGCAAAAGCACATGTACAAAACAACCAATACTACATAGAATATACTGCTACACGTGGTAAAATATCTCACGCAACTGTCATCTGTGTATTATCATAAATATTTATGCGATGTTGCGAGCCTGCTAGCTATTATACAGTTCATTGTGCTTCATATTTATTGTTTAGTGTAATGTGTATTTACAACAAATAATATAATACAGGTAACTCAAAAAAAATTCTTATTTTGTATATTATTGTTTTGAATAATATTTTGACTATTTTCTTTATTAGACTGAAATTTTATTTATGTTTGAAGAAAATTATTTTTCCTGATTCAGGTAGAGAGAAAAAGATTTTATTCCATACTTTTCGGAAAAAGGAGGCTTAGTATTCTGCAATGATGTGTGTAGACTGTTTAAGACATTCAACATTCCGTACGAAAGCACTGATTGTAGACTATTCATCGATTCGTCGGAATGAAGCCTTAAAGTTTTCCTGGTTCACAACGGAGTTTTCTTGTGTTATATGTAAGTGGGATAGCAGAGACAGGGAAAATCATTGGAAACAGAAAGATTGGCCACAACGTACGTCATTGGAACCTGGGGTAAAAAACGTGCTCCAAAAACATCTCACGAAGTTGACGAAAGTTCTCCTTCCACCTCTACATATTAAATTAGGCTTGATGAAACAATTTTTGAAAGCCTTACCAAAAGATGGTAAATGTTTACAGTACATTTGTAACAAATTTCCAGCTTTGTCAAATGCAAAACTAAAAGAGGGCGTCTTTACGGATCCGGACATCATAAAACTTTGCAAAGGTGGAAATTTTAAAAAAGAAATGGAAGTTGCTGAAAAAGAGGCCTGCGTCTTCTTTAAAGACGTAATGACCAAGTTTTTGGGCAATAGGAACAATTCGAATGTCTATCGTTGAGACTATGCTGCAGAAGTACCAAAATTTAAGGTTGTTCCATGGGTTTGAAGGTTCATTTACTCCATTCACAATTGGATTACTTTCCTAAGAATCTGGGTGCTGTTAGCGAAGAGATGGTTGAGAGATTCCATCAGGATATCAAAGAAATGGAAAAGCGCTACCAAGGAAGATGGAATACTACAATGATGGCGGACTATTTGCTGGATGTTGCACCGAGATGATCCCAGAAGAGCACATGCACGGAAAAGCCTGAAACAGAGCATGGCGGCTGATCCAAAGAGACGTCGACACAACGACTAAAATTGTGAGTTTTTTAATTTCTATATTCTATTTGATACGAAACAAACATATTTCACTCTGTTATTAAGTCTCATAACTGTGATATTTTTCGACATGTACTACATTTGGCAAATTGGAATTTGCTAAACATTCACTGGAATCAATCATCAAAATTTAGAAAACAGAACCATCGCAGACTAGTGTAATTGATCCAATTTTTCCATCAATTATCTTTCCTCTCCCCATTATTGAAAACAAATTGCACTACCAATTAAGTGTCAAAACATCTGTTTCTGTCATTTCTGTAAAAAAAAAATGCGTATTCATAGCCATCTCAATCCTTGTCTCTACAAGTATTTAGGTAATTAAATATAAGAAAACTAATCTTTCTACAATTTTCGATTTTTTATACTACAACACGCTCTGTTGAACCCTAATCTCTCCTATATTCGTCTAATTGACATATTTTGTCTTAGTAACTACGTTGTACGTGTTAGTCTCGCTGTTTCGTGATAAATGCCAACACTATAAATTTTGTATGTGGGCCAACTGAAGCTGGCTGGGGCTCGTATCTCTGCACTCTGATATATCATCTTCCATTGACTTTGTTCAAAGTTCTTCACATACATCAAGTACAATACTGGACCCAGAACCAATCCTTGGGGAACACCTTCTGTAGTTTCTTTTGTTGCGTTATTTATTAAATCAATTTTTGCTTGGTGTTGTCTACCTATTAAATAGTAGCTCGTTCGCATTTGCTCATTAGCTCATCATCATTTAAATAAATAATAATAACGATTAATAGACAGGTGGGTTGTTTTGGATCCGTTTTGCCAAACCAGAGTACAGTTGTCCATAATATTTAAGAAAATAATATTTTATATGAACAATAATGTTCGATCTTGATGCAATTGCCCTGTTGCCCTTTTTAATACATAAAAACTGTGACTGGGTAACCTATTTGCATAATAATTATTTCCCTGTAGTATATGAAGTATTTATTTCACATAATACTTCATTTATGTTAATGCTGCTAGCGCTAAAATCCAAAATAACTAAAACCTAATTAGCTAGTGAATAATTTGAATAAATACATAACAAATAAACACTTATTTACATTATATTATTTATATATTTATTTATCTTACAATTATGGAACCTATTGGTCATGGCAAGTCCCATAAACATGATTTTTTATTCTATAAATATAATTCAAGAATATTAACTTTGTTTAGCGAGTGATTAAAAACCGTTTCAGATAACGAGTATATTGATATTTATGTACGTATAAGTATATAGATAACATTTAGGTTTGATCAACTGATACTATATAGCGTTGCCTCACAAGCGCAAAAATAACTACAATTTGTATATAATCTTTTAAAATACATGTTTAATTTATAATATATAGGAATATGTACTACAGGTGGATTCCGTCAAACTACCCCTCTGAATATTTTTATATATTATGATAGACCTCGAAAGCCCCTTTAAAATAATACCCAACATGAGGAGTTCAATTTTACCACTTGAAAATTTTACGACTTATAAGATAAAACCTTTGCAACTTAATAAAAGTTGTCAGTCGAGAGTACAAAATAATTTTAGTATTCGCAAGGGCTTAAACTAACCACACATATATAAATAATAATAATAATAAAATAAACTTTATTGGCATCTGAACTAAATTACAAAATCATTCTTACATTCAATTTCAAATATAAAATTATATTACGACTCTTTACAAATTAAAAGATCTCCAATTCCATCTCTACCAATATAAACTAACCCGTATAAATCCCCTCCCAGCTCCAAATCCCCAACAACAACAAAACAACGAAACCCAAACCCAGACTGAAAAAAAAAAACGAAACAAACCCAATGCCCGTACAGAATTGACCTGACATGCAGAATATCCCTTTTTTTATTATTTTACTTATTATCCCTTCCGTTTATTTCCTCCATTATTCTTTTCATTATTTTGAGCTTGACCAACAACAGGAGGTCAGAATGAAGAAAACGTGGATTGATGACGTCAGAGAGCATGTGCAGGCGCTAGGGATCCGGAGCTGGAGTAGATGCATTGCAAGGGCTAGGAAGAATAGACGGCTACTGTAGGTGAGCCCGGAGATGTACTGTAGCGGCATGAGATGGAGTATTTCGAACACATTGTGTTTTATTATCATCATCAATTACTACACCAATTCAAGAAGATCATGTCTCATCAAATGGAAGTACTTGGATTTTAAGCTCTGAATATCTTAAATGTACTATCTTTTCTTGGTAAAGATGGATCGTAATAAAAACACAAAAACATATGTACATTCTTTCAAACGTAGGCATTTTCTAAGACAATGTAGAATGGGCTTGAGAAAAAATTGTAATCCATTTCATTACATTTTGAGTCTAAATGTGTTTGATTTCTGAACACTTTGAGCTGCGTAATAACAGAATTTTGCAGGTAGCATGGTTTTGGTAAAACTAGTGCAACGATACTTCATAACAGCTTGTATTACGCTGAAATTCCTGCAAGACATTGCAATGCTCTCACACCTAAACATTGCAATCATCTTTTTCTCTTTCAAACTCCTATTCGACTCCTAATAGTCTGGCACCGCTCCTTCCACTTGTATTTCCTTATACCTTCCGTTATACCTACTCCTTCTTATTTTCTCCTTCCTCTCTTGACTTTCCACATACATCATCGTTCTCTCCACTTTCATTTCACTTACCCCTTCTTTCATCATCCTATCCTAGCATTCTCTCATCGACCACCAATATCTCTCATACATCCTCTTTCGCTTCATCACCCAATTATTTATTGTTTCTTCCTTTTTTGCTTTCACCATAGCGCGTGTGTATATCTCCATCACAATTCTTTCCATCTCTCCTACCATTACCCTCCCTTCATATTTTGCCATCAAGGATTTACACCATTTACTCAACACTTATACCCATTTACTTCCTACGACCACCTACGACATAACACGATCCCATACTTCTGCGTAATAACAGAATTTTGCAAGTAGCATGGTTTTGGTAAAACTAGTCCAACGACACTACATAACAGTTTGCATTACGCTGAAATTCCTGCAAGACATTGCAATGCAAATTTGGTTAACTGTTTGTAAATTGGCACGTGTGAAATGGTTCTAATTCTATAAAAGTGTTCGGTTTTCTATGGATATATTCAGGCGGATTATCTAGCAAATGTTTTGAATTTAAGTTTTTTAATATTATGTATGACATTTCCTTGTATAAATATCATAGTTTATTTAGAAAATATTAATCAAAAACAAAATGTTACTATGAGCTTAAGCTTTTGCACTAAGAATTGTTTTCTATGACAAAGAATTTGATTGTCTTAAAGGTATAGATTGAAATAGTGGGATGATTGACTTTATGATTAGTGATGTGGATAAATTACTAATTATGATTTTAATGGGATGAAAAGCCTTCCTTTTAAGAAGGCTTTTTAGAAAGAATTAAAAGTTTTAGAAACGTTAAAAACCACAAACACCAAAATTAGTCGAAAGCACGACTATTAACTTATCACTATTGCACGTTGCACCTAGCATGAGAAGTAATAAAAATACTCATTTCTGAAGTACCATGGGTTTTGCATTTTTGGTGAAGTTAGTACAGAGTTTCCAATCTTGAACATGTCACCAACTTTAATATCAAGCAACGCATGATAGTGCACTAGTAACATCATAGATGCAATTGAATCTAAACAAGTTACGTGGTATTGGCACCTAAAGCGGATGGGCAACGAAAGGTGGCCAAACAGAATTCACGACTAGTTTCCGAATGGGAAAAGAAAGAGGTGTTGCCCTAGAATCAGCTAGAGCTAAAAGAACTAGACTCGGAGGACCGAAGAAGATGGAAAATGGTACTTTTGGTATGGTTTTATTTGTAATACACTGACATACATAAAGAAAAGCAGGATTGTATATTTTTACTAAACTCTTTTTTCTGGATTTAGACTCAACGTTAGTCAAGTTTAAAACATAAAATAGTCGGGTGCAAATTTGCGCGCAAATAGTTTTCCGTAACAACGTTTATAAAATCTGAATATTCTTCATAGAATGCATCATTGCTACATTCAAATTTGAAAAGTTTTTTTGATATTCATCTCGAAACCATTGTATATGAAAGATTAAAATAAAGCTTAAAAAATTTTTTTTTTATTTGAGATTTTTTCTCCAAGACGAACTCTTTAAATTTAAATATTGAACAGTCTTTTAATGGTCAAGAGATCCTTTAATGATCTCTCCACCGTCACATTAACATAGTCCGCTTGTGGGTCTGTAGGCAAGCGCGAGGAACCTGTAGTTTTTAGTTACTATATGTAATACTAGATGTCACTAGCAGTGTTTTATTAATTTCTTTCTAGCTTTTGACAATCTCTCGTCATATCAGTGACAGTCAAGCATTGGATAGTGATTGCTGACTGTATATATTAGTATTTTTCATTATAATATTGCATCCTTAGCGTTTGTCACAATATTGGCGCAAATAAATGTTAGAATAACTCGGTCTTCCCGAATCTTCTCCGGCGCCAGGTCCGTTTAAAGTGAGACCGCACGGCGAACTGATATTGTTGTTCCTGTCCCCAGGGGCTTTCTGAGGGCTCAAGTATACTCAGTGGAAAGATAACCAGGGTATCTCTAACTGAACTTAATACAAATATGTGAAACAGCATTACATTCTCAACGAAACCGTGTATTGTTCGTATATACAAAATACACAAATAGAGAAAGAAAAAATATGTATTCAATTAAATATTAATAACAAATCAATCAAATGAATGAATGTTAAATGAAATAAGTGGAGTTTAAGCGGTTTTATACTAAATAGTATGCAAAATATAACAAAGCAAATCGGCACATAGCGAAACGGTAGCAATTAAAATAATAAAAAACGGCCTTTAGTGAAATATTAGCGGTGCCGGTGACAAAATAATAATACGGAAAGCAGAGGAAATGGCGGTAGTTTCAAGCACATAATGAAAATGGTAAAACGAAAGGTATAATCGGGAAATACTACGGGCAAGTAACGTCGCCGTAAGAACTGACGTGACACTA
Source organism: Adranes taylori (assembly GCA_009867245.2). Taxonomy (NCBI): domain Eukaryota; kingdom Metazoa; phylum Arthropoda; class Insecta; order Coleoptera; family Staphylinidae; genus Adranes; species Adranes taylori. The sequence continues at coordinate 18,361 of WYDF02255216.1, forward strand.
TTCCAAGCGAATGTCACTAGTTTCGCTAGTAGTATACACCATGAGCTCGTGGGGCGGGATTAAGAACTAACGCTACTGTAAGCCAAGTGACTACCACTAGCTTACTACGTACGCAACGTGGCAATTTGAACTGATGTGGCTGTTGTACTCGTGGTATACACTTTAGTACGTAGGAAAGCGGTTGCGGGAAAACGATAGAATGAAGCTATTCAAACACACATCCATACCTCTATCGAAAAAGCTAATCAAAACACATGCAATATAACTAATACAATGTATGCTATATAATGTTGTTTAGTAAAACGTATGCTTCACTGCTGGTCGCTAATCGGTGTTGTGCCTCGCTTGAGCTTCCAGACCAAACTTAATTTAAAATACTCAAAGCGGGCCTATTTATAGGCCAAGAACCATATGTCTAGCTGCGTGCTACAGAACGTGTGCAAGTCGTCACACATCACGCTGTAGCCCGCTACGGGTATCCATACAAAAGTGTGCTCGCGAGAGTTAAAACATAAATAAATTATAGCATCACTAACAATACCTAATACAAGGAGAACAGAAATTAGAAGATATAATATTATTTCGATGCATACCAACGATCAGGACAATATCTATTCATGCACGCCTAAGTACGTTAACACATAAGGACAAGGACGATTTCTCTCTCTTTCTCTCTCTATCTCTCTCCCTCTCCCTCCCTCTCTCTCTCTAACATATGTGCCGGTGTATTCATCCCAAAAATCCCTACTTAAATCATTTCATAGCGCAGAGCGGTTACTATTCATTATCATATTTGCGTAATTAATACAAATACGTTTTAAATAATCTTTTAATTTATATACAAGGAAAACTACATGTAATAAATCTTATTTGTTTATTGCACTAATTATTTCTCCAATTAATTTACTTATCTTAAAAAGTTGTTATGACATCTTTATTTTAAAAATAAGATAGAAAAAGGGTATCCCATCAGTATTTATTTATTTAATAGATACAATAATATATAGACAGACATTTCCATAAGCGGAAGCTTATTCTATATGGGGTCCCGAATTATGTTTTTTTATTTTTTATTTTATAAGTAACTTTGTTACAAGATATTAGGTATTAGCCATTAGGTACCCAACATTTTTATGCTTAGTGTACTGTATTTATTTTCAGGGTAACGTTCTTATTTACTAATGCGGATTGCCTCGTATATTCAATGATGTGGAAACAGAATCGAATAGACAACAAGAGCGACAAGATATCCAACAGGAAATCCGAACGATATCGATTTTAAACCACAAGTTATCCAAGAAAATAAACACTAAAGTGGTTCTGAGGAAAAGTTAGATCTTGAAATTGATAATCATGATGACAAGGGTTAGGACGTCAAGCTAAATCAGGAGATGCAAGGTCCTGAATTTTACATTGGCAAAGATAATGAAACGATTTGGTGCAGCAAATCCTCTTTCACAAACATCAAAGATAAGGCAAAAAACTTAAAAACATTTCCTGATCTAAAGGGACAAGATAAGAACTGCTGGTCGCTATTCGGTGTTGTTCCTCGCTTGAGCTTCAAGACCAAAGTTAATTTAAAATACTTTTTTTTTGTTTTACGTAGGAAGTGGAGAATCTTCAAAAGACGAAGGATGCCCGGTGCATCCAACAAGTGTG
>WYDF02255227.1:0-16737 GCA_009867245.2 Adranes taylori
TCGCCGGTCGCGAAAATTAGGCGAGACTCAGGTTCATTTCATATCAAACTGAGCCAAAGCGAAGCGTGACTGCGTTTTCAAAATTCGTTGAACAGATCTTTTATTTACACCGGTATTTTCACTGATTTTCCTTTGACTTACATCTGGATTTTCTGTAATTGACAATAGAATGCTTAACTCATTTTCTTCATTTGTTGCCCTTTTAGGCCTGTTGGTTTTAGTGTAACATACATTTCCAGTCTCTATAAATCTTGTCATTAGCTTGTCAAAAACTCCCTTTTCCGGATGTCTCCTTTCTGGATATTTTTCCTTATAAATTCTACTCGCCAAAAACGGGTTCCTTTCGGATGCACCCAATATGAAATATCATACCTACTAATTCAGTTTTTGAATAATTCATTTTTTATAATTGGTAATTTAAATAATTGGTAATTTTATTTTTAAACAACAATAATAGTAAATACTATACAATTTAAAATTTTCATGTTTATCGTAAAAACCGTTAAAGATAAGTATAGGGACATTACACATGGATCGACAAAAAAATTAATTCTACAGCACTTGCTGTAAAAATATACAGGTTGGTCCATTTAAGAAAATGGAAAAAAATTACTTAAAAGTCTGCAAAGTTCATACTTTTATACTGACCACCCTGTATATCTGATAATAAAAACAAGGTACAGGTATTATTTTCTTACCTTAATTAATCGGCACAACAAATTTTATTTCTAAATCTAGAAGAGTTTGGACACAGCGACGTTTTAATTTACAATATGATATTCACCATTTTTTGACAAAAACAATTATAACTTGAGAAATTTCTACAAATGTTAGAGGATAGGCAAGAGTTTTAAATGAAATTAAAATATATAGGGCATTCCATTTAAAAAAAGTTACTTTTTCATGTAACACTTTTTTGAAACACCCTGTATACATGAAAATATTTTTAAAAGATGCTCATTGGCAGCATAACACATCTCCCAAAATTTCAAATTGTTACCAATGATACACACCAAGTTATTGGAAACGGACGTATTATTGCCACACCTTGTATATATAGAGATTGAGTGTTTTTCTAAATAAACATATTTAACTAATTATTACACTTCCATGATTTTGTTAAATAACTATATGCAATAATTAGTTCAATATATTTCTTAAAAATTCGTGGACGGTACTGCCACCCCATCTTTCATATACTGGAAGTCATAGTTTTACTATATTTTGTATAAAACAAAGGTTGATCTATTTAGCTTTGATTGTCACCTTATAACTAAGTCGTCTATTAAATTCAAATAGTACAATAGTTGTTTAGGGTAATAATCGATTAGCACAGATACCCACAGCTGTAACCATATTAGAAAAGCATACGAAGCATGCTCTTACAGGTCGACAACATGAAAATAGTAAATATGATCTGTATTCAAACATTTATTTAAACACTAATCATTGGGGAATTTAAGGGAGAGGGTGAATCAAGTTCAAACCGCCATTTTATTCAAAATAAAATTTTACTTAAAAATCAAATATAAAATTTTGGGTAGAATATATATGTGATGTTTGAACCCACCCCAAAATCATAATTTTGACTCGCCACTGATACCATTTATTAAATAGCAGAACAACCATATCATAGATCTCCTAAAACGTAAAATATGTTTTCCTATAAGTTTCTACGTATCTACTACTGTACAGGAATTATGCGTATTTATATTTTGACTTTCGGTTACCATGGTAACCAATGGAGTTTTTAAATTATTAGGGCCTATTTATTTAGACCCACTAGAGTTGGACCCATCATGTTTGGTATCATTTTAAAGAGAATCATAAAGGCTCGAAAAACTATACAGGGTGTTAATAAAACGTTGTTTGAAATTTTTTTATTGCTCAAAATTAGCTCAATATATTCTATTCATCTTGGCAAAATTTATCTCTCTTTTCCCCAAGTTTCATTTTTCCAACTCTCAACGAACCGAGATATTTAAGATAGTACAAATGTTTCAACTTCAAATTACTCCCAAGATTGCGCGTCCGTTTTTTTCAAACTCGCTTAAATATTTAAGGTTTTGATACAAGAAATTAAAAAAAAAATACAGTAACAGTTTTCGAGAAAATTGGCCGCCAATTTTGCAAAACAAATATATGTTAAATTGTGATTTTAGCAAAAAGTTTTTTTAAACAAAATAGAATTTTAGTTAGCCTATATAATAAAGTTTATTCCAGTGTCCTATCTTTTAGTTTCTAACATATTTTGAAAAAACTTAAACTTTGAACGTGGCAACGCCCTGTTCTATAGCAGATAGACACATGGGACTAATTTAAGGTACTATACAAGGTAGTATATATGTACAAAATTTCATCCTACTAGCTTACAAACTGAATTATGGACTTGATAAAAACACTCACACAAACATAAAATAAAACATGACCAATACAAAAAGACATAAAAACAATTCTAATCTACAAATTAAACAATAGTCTTAAGTAATATTTAGTTAAGAAATATAATTCAATGTAAACTAATTTCAATGTAGTTGTATCTGAAAAATGTATCTGAAGATGGCCTACAGCCGAAACCGGCCGATCAAAAAATCTGACTAAATTCAGTCTAATTTTTAAGCAAATTTCCTTTCCTGTCTTGCAGTCTGTAGTTATTATTCTGAGGATATTTTACACGGGGATTTATGACTGGTGGAACGAGAGTTTATATTCAACGAGTATCTTAGACGGAGGATTTATTGTCCGAAGACTTTTTATTCTAGAACCCAATTATGGGACTTCTCCACTTTTTTCATGTGCTGATGAAACGTACACTTTTACGGTTTAAATACGTTCTAAACTACACAAAAAAATTAATAGGTGAACATTTCAGATATTTGTGGTTTTAATACAATACTAACAGCATTTAAATTATTATCAATATAAGCATTTGTGGAAGATTAAGTGGCACCCACATTTGAACATTCAATTAATTTCGAATTTTAACTGTCAGTATTATTATATATAGAAAGTTAGCTTTTTTCTAGAAGTAAACAATAATGATAATTTTAGACCAAAGAAACAGCAGGAAGGAATCAAACAGAATTGTTTTGTACAGAGATTAGACTGAATAAACAAAAATTAGAGAGGGGAAAGCATTTTAAAATACACTTTATAATATTCATAAATAGGTAATTACTTGGATATATAACAATTTTTGCATATTCTTAATATAATGTATATTATAAAGAAAACAGCGTAGACGCTATCCAATTATAAACAATATAACCTGAGCACGTCGTAGGAAGAAGTACCTATGTATTAATAAAAAAATGAAATATTCAACTTACATATTGTACACTAAATTTATCATCCTTTTTATTGGAACTTTTAAATACATATATAATCAAAATTAGTGTTTTTCTTGTTTTAAAATCTACATTAAAATTTTCCATATTTTTTTGTAACTTTTTAAATCATTTTTTGTTTCAAACTATTACATTTCGTAAGTAATAAAGATGGATTTATGTAGATGATTAAGGTTTAATTATGGCATCGTTAAATCGCATAATTGAAAAACCGAAAGAAAATATAGATGAGGAGCTATGAACTAATCTGAATCCAAAGAAAGGACAGGAATTTCGTATCTTTGATAGAATATTTGAGTCACTTTGATTAAAATTGAAAATTTTGGTCTTTTATTTCGCTTTGATCCAAATTTTGGTCGCTTTAATAAAATTTTTAACTTTTGGTCGATTTGATGAAACTTTTACATTTTATCAAATTGAACTTTTTTACCAAATTGATCAAACTGGGACTTAGCTAGCATCATTTGTTTTCATAAAAGATTTTGGTAAATTTGATGAAATTTTTTAATTTTGGTCAAACAAAATTTCGAAATTTTATCTCTAGTTTAAAAAAATAATTTTTAAATTTCAAAATTTGGCAATGTCATCAGAATATTTCAATAAAATGGCAACGACGTTTCGAAATTTAAGCTACATTTAGTAGTTACACTATTCACAATTATTTTAACTAAATAAAAGAATTTTCAATCCAGGTGTGTTCATGTCATTCGTGTATGTGTCTATTGACCTCACACCAGGCACCTCCTATTTATCTTTCATATATCATATACGTATAGATATATGAAAGATATAGTATTAATGTTTTGACAATTTTTTCTATTTCACATTACTACGTCTCTTGTATTCACATCAGTGTAAACCATTTATACGTAAATCAAAGAGGAGATCCCAAGGAACAATTTACCACAAAAAGAAATTTTTCAAAATTATTTTTTCTTGTTCAAAAATTTAAAAGAAAGTCGTATTTCTCGGTGTCTGCACGGATGAATGTTGCAGAATAACGCCATTTTTTTGTTCAGAAACTTCATATTCAAACTAGGAGGCTGAAATTTTGCACACATATAGCACCTTGTACTATGCGTAGAATAAAAAAGTCCCATGTTGCCAAATTTTATAGGAAGTGGTGTTACCGCGTTTGATGTTTAACAAACTTTTTGAAATATCTCGGGAACGATAAAAGATAGGACATTCAATTAAACCTTATTTTATAGGCTACATAAAGGCCATTCGATTTTGTTTGAAGGGCAGATATTTTTTCTAAAATCACAATCTAATATATATATATATATATATATACATGGTGTTTTTTGTTTTGCAAATTTTGCGGTTCATTTTCTCAGAAACCAGACAAGTAATTTTGAAAAAAAAAATTGTGGCGATAGCTCCTTTATTAATACTTAAGCGATTAAGCGAGTTTAAGAAAATTCACACATAATAGCACCGGAGTAAATGGAACTTGAAAAAATGTACTGCCCTAAGTATCTCGGTTCCTATGAAAGTTGAAGAAATGAAAGTCGGGGAACGTAGTTAAGTCTAAGGACCTCAATTTTGCCAGTGTGAACAATTGAACATAATTAACCGATTTGGAGCAACTTTTTTTCAAGAACTTTTTAGTAACACACTATATATTTTTTTACATTTTGGTAGCCCTTGTAATTATATTTAAATGATACCATGATAGCTCTAACTCTTATCGTTTCAAAGATGTGACCCTTAATAACTTAAAATTTCGTAACTTGCCACGCCAACAGATATTCAACAATCATATTATATACATTTAAGGCTCATATATGCAAAGTTACAGGAAAAATTATTTTACGTTGTATGAGACATACAAATTGCTTTTGCAATTGAATAAATGTTGATATCAGTGGCGGGTGTACATTATAATTTTGGGAGAGTTTCAAAATGATTATTTTATTGCGAAATTCAGTTTCAAGATTCGAAGAATAAAATTTCGTTCGCAGTGTCATCCCTGCATATTATATAGAGCGCGACGTTGCTACATATAAAATTTTACAAACTATTTGATATATTTCAGGAACTATCAAAGATAGGACACTTGAATAAACTTTATTCTATAGGCCACCAAAAGCTCGTTCAATTTTATTTGAAATATTTTTTTCTAAAATTACCAACTAACATATATACAGGGTGTTTTTTGTTTTGTAAACTTTGCGATCGATTTACTTGAGACCGGATATTGTATTACATTAAATATCTCGGTTCCTAGAAAGTTGTCCGCGCAAATGCGGACAACTTCATAACATTAGGGCACTCCGTCTGCTCTTTACTGCCATACACCATACTGCTCTTTAAGAAATTAGCCGAAAAGAGTCAAGAAGGGTGGTAGGCCATGCCGAATCGAACAGCCCAGCTGTCCGCGCCTTAGGCAAATAGTTTACCCTAAACACTATTGTGCTAATTGAATTTAATATAAGACTTAAAAGGTGACAGTCAAAACTAAAAGGTTCAACTTTTGTTTTATGCAAGATCACGTCCGCAAATTTTTAAAAGTACAATTTAAATTTAAAAAAATCAATAATAATAACCTTGTAACATTAAGTTTTTAATATGTTTTCATAAAATTTACAAAACAAAAATAAAAAAAATCGTGGACGTGATCGCCACCCCATCTTTCATATACTGGAAGTCCTACGTTTTGTTACATCTTGCATAAAACAAAAGTTGAACCTTTTAGTTTAGTCACCTTTTAAGTAGTCAATTAAATTCAATTAGCACAATAGTGTTTAGGGTAAACAAAACAACATTAGTCTAACCCATGAATCTCCCGCCTACCCAGACACGGAGGGTGTCCGGGGGGACCGTTGGGGTCCCCATATTTGCCTACGGCGCGGACAGCTTTGTCGCGGCCTGTGGACGCCCTTGATTCACATTTTCTCCGTATTTGCTTACGGCGCGGACAGCTGCGCTGTCCAGTTTGGCATGTCCTATGGTTCCTCTTGACTCTTTTTTCGGTTAATTTCTAAAAGAGCAGTCTGGCGTGCTTCGGATGCCAGACTGCCTTGGTCTTATGAATTTGTCCGCTTTGGAGCGGTCTGCTGCTTTTGACTTCATTTTTCCCCACTACCGCTTTTGAGTCACTCTTTCTTCGTGTCAGTTTTGCGTAAAATTGAGGTCGCTAGGTCTTACACTTGTTCCCCAAGTTTTATTTTTTTCAACTTTCAAAGCAACCGAGATATTTAATGTAGTACAATAGCTGGTCTCAAGTAAATCGATCGCAAACTTAACAAACCAAAATACACCGTCTATATCTAAGTTTGTAATTTTAGTAACAAATCATTGAACGAGCTTTTGGTGGCCTATAGAATAAAGTTTATTCAAGTGTCCTATCTTATAGTTCCTGAAATATATCAGTTTGTAAAATTTTAAATGTGGCAACATCGCGCTCAATACCACTTGTGGGGATGGCATTACTTTCATTCGATGGATAATACAATGTACTATATGCGAGCGAAATTTCAGTCTACTAATTTTAAAACTTCTCAATAAAATAATCATTTCGAGCCCCTCCAAAAATTATAATGTGTCTGCCTCTGATAAAATTTATTCAATTGCGAAAGCAGTTTATATGTCTCATACAACGTAAAATAATTTTTCCTGTAACTTCGCATATATGAGCTATTATCTATGTTTTACATGTATATAGGTAATAGGATTGTTGAATGTCGGTTGCGATGGCAAGTTGCAAAATTTTAAGTTATTAAGGGTCATATCTTTGAAATGATAACAACTAGACCAATCATATGTGGTATCATTAGAAAGCAAATCGGAAGGGCTACCAAAATATAAGAAAATATACAAGGTGTTTCTAAAAATATTTTGAAAAAAAAATTTATTGCTCAAAATCGGTCAAGTATATTCAGTTGCCCACGCTGGCAAAATTGAGGCGCCCTGGTCTTACATACGTTCCCTAAGTTTAATTTTTCCAGCATTCATAGAAACCACTTTTTTTCACGGTCAAATTACTCCGGTGCTATGACGTGCGAGTTTTTTAAACTCGCTTAAGTATTAAGGAACTTTCGACACAACAGATTAAAAAAAAGGTAGCGAAACTTTTCGAGAAAATGGACCCTAAAGTGAGCAAAACAAAAAACACCCTGTGCATATGTTAAATTGTGATTTTGGAAAAAAATCTTTCAAACACTATCGACGGGCCTTTATGTAGCCTATACAATAAAGTTTATACGAATGTCAATAGAAACCATTAAATCTAAATCATCTCCATAAATGAACTTAAAAATTAATATACTACTCAAAATTGATTGAAATAGATAAGTTTGTTTCAAAATTATATAAAGATGAAAAATATACCTAAGTTAAAAAAATGAGTAAAATTTTAAAACTTGCAAACTTTAATACGAGAACTATTGACCTCAAAAAAGTATAATAAGAACGCTATATTCAATTACTATCATTGCCACTTCCATTTTTATTCGATTGCGGACTCGCACTTCCCGATCTCGACCCGCTTCCGCTACGTGAACCACTTTTTGATCGGCTCCGACTTCTCGAGCCGCTTTTACTTCGCGAACCACTCTTAGATCTACTTCTTGATTTCGATCGACTACTGCGCGATTTCGATCGACTCCTTGATTTCGAACGACTTTTCGAATGACTTCTACTTCGCGAACCGCTCCTCGATCGAGATCCACTACTTCTACTACTCGACGATCGCGATCCGCTAGATTTCGAGCGACTCCTTGAACGCGATCCACCACTTTTCGATCTACTTCTTTTTCTTGACGAGCGCGAAACGCTTCGTGATCGCGATCCACTCTTCGATCTGCTACTTTTCGATGCGCTTTGACTGCGTGATCTATTTTTCGACCTGCTGCGGCTACGGGACGGACTTTTCGAGCGCGATGGCGATCGACTCGATCCGGAAGAGATTAAACGGCGGCCTCTCTTTGCACCTCCCGTAGCGCTTCCATCACTCTCGTTTCCGCTAGTTGCTGCAGGTTTTCCTTTAAAGAAAATACCTAAAGTTATATTTCATTCTATTCGATTTCATTCAACTTTACACCACTTCTACGGGTGACCAAACATTAGGTTGAAAATTAATATTAAAATCACTCAAAAATCAATTAAAAGGGAATCTTACCATCATCGCTATCATCTTCGCTAGTAGATATTGTCGCTTTAGACACAATTCGACTCTTCTGTTTAGCTGTGAGTCCATCATCAGCAACTTTTTTTGCTTTCTTAGGAGTTGCTTTCCGTCCGCCATCGCCTCTACTTTTCTTTCGGCGCGGGTTATCGCTACCGGATCCCGATCTAAACAATGATAATAACAAACACAAAATAGTTTAAAAAGCAATAAATATTTACCGACATTGTAAGTCCCACGTTTAAATCAAAATGATTCCATACATGTCAATAATTCTTTAAAAAAATGCTTTTAGTTTATTTTAACTCTTTCGTGGCAATTAGGGTGACGTTGGTAACACGACATTTGATCCCTTCCCGCTTTTCCGCGACATTTGATTCTCATCAGTTAATCCCTCAGACTCTTGTTGATGGCTTGGAAAATTGAACCGAGGGAAGACCTTCTTTTGGTGCTCATCGTCGTTGAATGTTAGCGATCACATGTCCAGATAACTTTGTGGACGTCTAAATGAAATAGTCCAACAGATGACAGTCCATTACATTGTGTGGAGCCTCTGCGAATAATCTCTCGGGTATTAGTACAAAGAAGACAGATATAAGCCACTCTTCTGGGAACTCACTGGTCTTCTATATTTCATTTAAGAAGGATCGAATATACGTATTAAATGTTCATCATGAGGGAAGGGTAAGATTAATTATATAAATAAATTGATAATATATAATATTTACCTATCAGTTCGTTTTCTACCGCGCCCACCACTTTTTCCAGTTCTGTCATCATTTCGACGCTTCTTCGTTGAATGTTTCTCGCGTGGCGGTCTTTCCGTCCCAGGTTCGGCATTCTCAGCATTCGAATCACTACCAGAATCGCTTATGTAATCTTTACGACCGCGTCCCTTCATCTATAATAAAGATCTAACTTAATTAATCTAAATTAGAAGTAACAAACGAATTCGAAGCAAAATTAAGAAAATACGAGGATCATTTCATACATTCTTATTTTTTTCGTTTTGTACCGTGCAGCTCCAAAGAATCTCAACTTCAGCATCTTTAAAAAGATAACGTCATACACGAGATTCTTCTTTGGGCAGATGTTACGTAACGACTCCCTAAACAATAGAGTAAGTCGTTACGTCATTGTCGGGTCGTGTGACCGAAGTAAGCTCAGAGTGTTAAGGATTACGTCCTTTTGCATCTGGCTTGCTAATTCTTCAGCTTTGGCCTCGCAAAACGGTATGGTCTTAATATAGTTTATTAGGGAGGATCTGGCGCCTCCCATGACTCCAATGATGAGGACTACCAATTTGATGGAATGGCGTGGATATTGGATCCTTAACTCACATAGCAAATCCTGATATTTAGCCACTTTTCCTCGTTCCTTAATTTCAATATTTTTATCAGCGGAGTCTAACATCTAATGGAATCTAACAACACAATATCATGATTGTTTGCGGTTTTTTTGATGAATTGTAGGAAAACCGTAGTTCCAAAAGATTTTAACAGCGTTATTTTCTCAATATCCTTAACGACGTAAGGTGCAACCGGGCCTTTCTCTACACCGTAAGAATGACGCAGATGAAAACATAGCACTTACTTTTAAGGCGGCATTTTGGCGCTGGATGTATTTTGTTCTTGCATACACCGCGCATACGCAAAGAATATGAATTAGCCTATCTGGTTGAGACTTGCTCGGCAGTTCGTATCTGCCACCTCTACGGCCATTATATTCTTACGGTATACAAGTGTGTTTATGCCACCATCTTGGCATGCAAAAAGAAATTCCTCAGTCTCAGATCGCAAGCCAGTAGATCTTAAAAAGCCGAATGTTAAATGTGGTGACAGCTCCAACTCGGCAATGACGTTATGAAATTGGCCATGCATAGATTTATCCCGATGGAGTACTTTGAATATTTCCAATTCTGATTTTCGAACTACGGTTTCAGCAGCCTCGATATCTCACTCCAGCACGTTCATGCCTCACCACCATTGGCCAACTGTCGAGAACGATAGTTGGCCAACTGTCCAAGGGATTCAGACGCCTTTCTCGCAGCCTTATATAAAAAGAACTCAACAGCCGCTAATTCTTGCTCTGAACAAATTTCAAAAGATGGTCATCTAGGTTGTTGTTAACCCTGTTAGCCATTTCTATTACCATACGGCCATGCATTGACTCAATATTCAGAAGACCTCGGTCACCTTCATTCCGTAAGGTAAACACGACACACGAGGATGGAAGACCGAGGATGGATGCTGCGATTGATATTCATCACTTTCCTTGTAGGTCGGTCAAGGATTTTCAGTTCATCTTGCCGCCATTTGATAATACCAAAACTATATAATAGTATCGGAACAGCAAGCATATTTGTGGGGACAATTTTGTTGGCTCCGCTTATTTCGGAGCGCCGAATTTTATTGATGGTGTTTTTGTACTTGCTGCTGAGAGTTTCTTTGATGTTGACTGCATCATGTATATGACTTTTACTCAAACTAAGATACAGCTATCTCGCATCAACCTTAAGAGAGAAGGTTGATCCGTCGGCAAGCTAAATATCTGCCCTTTATACATCCGGTCTTCCTTTTCTGAGATGGACCACTGCGCATTTATCTGATCCAAATACCATACCAATGTCCTTAGCATGGCATTTGGTACCTGGATGTCCTTAGTGTACTATGTTTAAGCAGTTTGTTAACTCCTTTTCGCCGAGAAAGTAGGCTTTAAGTCATTCATATAAAACAGATGACTTACACTGTGTATCCGGCTACCAGGTTTTCCACATGGGTACCCTTTCAAGCAACATAAAGCTACGGGTAGAGGGAGTAGTGAAATGCCAAACAACAAAGGGCTGAGGGAGTCGCCTTGGTAGATGCCCTTTTGGTAACGGACTCGTTTCGTTACATGGCTTTTCTTGTCAGCTCTAATGACAAAGCGAGTTGACCATTACGTGTTCAACTCGTGTTTGAACACGTAAGTGTTTGTTTGCAATTCACTAATCTCTCGTGGACATTTAGGCTCTCCAATAGTTTGATAACCAAACTATATGGAGTGGTGTCAAATGCCTTCTTGTAATCGATCCAAGCCATGCACAGGTTGCCATGCACAGTCAAAATTCTTTTGTGTTTTGACTGACGCATTGATCAATTAGCAGATTTTCTTTGCAACCAGTCAAGACTCTCTTAGATCCACGTTGTTCGTAGATACCGGGTTGTATGGCATTTAATATTCTTTCATTTAGCTAGTAAATATGCATTTAAGATGCTAGCTCTCTGTATCTCATCAACTGTTATAGGCAGACAAGTATCCTCATTTTGGGCGTGACGTTTACAAAAGGAATTAAACCGGAGTCTCTACAAGACGTGGTAGTGGTGTATTCTACAGAAAGCTTCAACCTTCTTGTGCCGAGGATGGGCTTCCTGGATTTCACATCTCTTGTTTCTGAAATAGCTTGGAGGGATTGTGACGGAAGGTTAAGTTGTCACAAATGGATTTTATTTTTCGACAGAATCTCCTTTTGACTTGCAATTGCACACGAAGTTAGTCAATGTGCTTTTGTTTAATAGTTACTAAAGTAACTTTACAGAGTGTGTGGTGTGAAGATCGGATCATTTTTATGATCTTTCGAATTTCTGGAGTGTATTTTCTCCCACTAGTTATATAATCCACCACAACTTTGCAGTCTTGAAATCTCCTGTCGCTTTGCTTTATTTTATCCCTCCAGCTTCCTCCTCTTTTTAAGTAATTTCTGCAAATTTGGGACATTTTGCGCTTCCCTTCCAGAACTAATTCTAAAGAAGCCTCGTGCACATTTTGATTTATGCTTATTAAGTCGGAATTATGATGGATTCTATCTTTTAACACACGCTTAACCCTGGTAATATCTTTTGATTTTGGCAAGAATTTAGAAAAATGATGTCGTTGTCTTGCCTTTAAATCCTCATTGGACCCGTGCGCATCATAATATGCAGTGGCAGGTTCGCGCAGATCTTGTTTGGGCTATCTACATCTTCATGATTATTATTATCATTATTATTATTATTAACACTGCAACGTAGACAACTCGCAGTTGATAAGAGCAGCAGCAATTACGCGAACGCGCACTTTCTTTTGTAAATCTAGTTTGTTTTATACATGCTTTGAGAGTTCGCCTCGATGACATCTGGTGGAAGTGAGTCCCAGAGAGGAACGACTCTGTTGCTGATGAAGTGTTTCCTGGATTCTTACTGCATCGTTCTGATTTTAATTTCAGCCTGTACCTCGCAGGTGAGAGTTTATGGTTTTTGAAAAGAGATCCTCTAACTTGCAGCTGAAATTGCTACTAAGGAAGTTACTGAAGTAGGTTACAATTAGGTCGCCTCTATTTCTGCGTTCCAGTAGGGTGGATAATTTCAATGTTGAAAGCTGCTTCTCGTATGGTAGATTTCTGAGGGAACTTGGAACCTTAGTTGCTTTTTCTGGACCTTTTCAAGTGTCTCGATGTTCTTGCTAAAGTACGGGTTCCACACTGAGTATCCGTACTCGAGTATTGGTCTAATGTATGACTTGTATATGATCAAAAACATCTGACATGTTAGATGTGGAAAGGCTTTTCTTGTTAAATAGATTAATTTGTTAGCCTTTTTAATTATGGCATTTATATGTTCTTCCCATTTTAAATCGCGAGAAACAATAATTCCTATATGTAAAACTGAGCATTTATCTAAGATTAGCGGTAGCAGCCAAGTTTGAGTCCAATTATAAAGTTTGTCCAAGGTTGCTTGTGTGTTATCGATTATATCATATGGATAACCCAAAAGTTTCGTGTCATCAGCAAAGTGACTGATTCTGTCTTATATCGATTTTGACATTTATGTAGCACAAAAATAAGAGAGATCCAATTACCGATCCTTGAGGCATACCGCTAGGTATGTCTTGTTCATTGGAATAATTATTGTCAATTCGGACGCGATAGGTGCGACTCGTCAGAAAACTTCTTATCTAACGGAGCAAATAGCCACTGACTCTCATAGCATCTAATTTGTATAAAAGCCTTTGTGTCGGAACTTTGTCGAAAGCTTTTTCAAAGTCTAGATATATAACATCAATTAGGTCAACTCATTTCACATTAATAGTATGCTCATAGTTACGGATCGTCCAGACAGAAATCTGTGCAGTGCTTTGCCGTTTGAAAGTAAACACTTTGTTAAGTCTTCAGCTATCATTTTCTCCATGCATTTGCAGAGTACCGATGTCAAGCTGATTGGTCTATAGTTCTCTGTTTTACTTTTGTCTCCCAATTTTGTAAATAGGAATGATAGTAGGTTTCTTCCATTCATCTGGGACTTCACCCATTGTCAACGAATGGTTCATAACTTCTAAAAGAGTAGAACTTAGTAGTTCTCCACCATTTTTAATGAAAATACCTTGGAAATTGTCAGGTCCAGGGCTGGAGCTATTGTTTACGGAATTGATAGCATTTTATACGTTGGGGAGTGATGGTAATTGTTTCTATGTTGTTTATTTGTCGTTGAATTTGTGGAAATAGGGCGTAGATTTCTTGAGTAAAAACACTTTGAAACTGGTTGCGAATTCGTTCGCGATTAATAGGGGATCCGTAATTGATTCATCTGAGTTGTCTTTTGCCAAGGTCATTTGCCTGACATTAGCATTGAATGTGTTTGAAATGTAGTTAAAGAATTTGTTCTTGTTCTCTAGGATTGATTCCTTGTATTTGCACATTGTCAATCTCGAAATGTAACCTTGTTGGAGATGATTCTGTAATCCTTATAGGCTTCGTTTGTTTAAGAGCTTTATATTGATCCACCCACATGTCTTCAATTCTATGATTTTCAGAATGTTGAGATTGAACCAAGGCTTGTTCGGATGTTTAATAACTTTGAAAGTTGGAAAAAATTGATCCAGTGCACTATTAAGGCTATATGGTCTTTATAAGTTTCAATTTGACAGCTGGAGATATTACTTTTGATGTTATCGTAATTTGCTTTGTTAAAGTTGTACACTTGCTTGGTTGCGCGAATTTTGCTCTGTATTGGAACCTGTATGATGGCTTCGATAACACAATGATCGCCTTTTCCTATGGGTGCTTTAATTTCTAAGGCAGTTTTTAGTTTCATGTCCTTTGTCAATACCAGATCGAGTGTTGATGTGTTGTTATGATCACGAAATGTAGTCGGCTCCAGTATCATTTGGTGCAAGTGTCTATTTGTGTACATATCAAAAAAGTATTCCGTAGATTCGTTTTTGGCATTAAGCCCATTTTGCGACGCATTAATTTGTGGAAAATTAAAATCTCCAAATATAAGAAGGTTCTTGCGATATTGAGTATTTGAATATTCTGTCCGTTAATATAGTGTCGGAAGTTGTGGGGCTAAAAGGAAGCCCGTACGTACAAACTAGATTAAGATCAGCCTTTTGTTATTTAATGGACGTACATTTATTTATTTACTTGGATGTTTATTATTTTTTGGCATCTCTTTACAATCATTCAGTTGCCCAATTTCAATGTGTAGCAAGCTTTGTAATTACATCTAACACGCCATTTGTCCACCTGACGAATAGATTGGTTAACAGCACCAGAAAGCGCTTCAAGAGTTGAATAACGACGTCTTCGCATTGGTGTTCTGTCAACCTTAGAGATAAGTCAAAATTTGATAGACGCATTTCAAGACTGTAAGGTGTATGTGGTAACACTTCCACCCGAACCGTATTCATACAGCATTTTGGTTCGCGATTTTTTTGAGAATGAACAGTGACGTAGCCTCAAGTAATTGGAGTCGGGTTTTATTGTTGATAAGAGCTGCAATATTCTTTGAAGCACGCACTTCTCTAGATACAGTCCAGTCCGTTTTTACACTTGTTTTTCGATGTGGCATTAACAACGTCTTCTGCCAAGAAGTTCAAATGTGTTACTATTCTGTTGGTCATAAAGTGTTTCCTTGGATTGCATGGACAAAGTTCAGTTTTAAGTTTGAGGATGTGGTCACGCAAGTGTGTGTTTGCGTTCTTTCTGAACATGCACTCTAAGTTACATTTGTAGTAAGCATTTAATATCTTATAGGTTCCAACTAAGTCTCCGCGAGTTCTTGGTTCTACAAGGGACAGAAGCTTCAGAAACGATCATCTTTCTTCGTATGATAGATTGCCAATCTCAGCCGGTAGTTTGGTAGCACGTTCCTATGTCTTTTATGAAATATTGACTACAGAACAAGTGACCATATCAATATAGGATAAGTACATAAATTGTAAAGAATTAAAAACGAATTAGCTGTATTGGGAAATACTTTAAAGAATTATCTTTCATTACTACACCGTTTATATGCTCGTTCTTATTGTAATGCCAAGATCATTTTGCGATTCTACAGCTGTCATTGGTTCACCAAGTACATAACATTTTTCACATTTCATAAAACATTTACATTTACCAGCGTTTAATGGCAATTGTGTCCAATCGTTAATTTTGTGTAAAATTTAATGCGAGTTATCTTTTGGATCATGTGGGTACCGAACAATCTTCATATCGTTCGCAAAATGACTAATTCTATTTGATATCTGTCTGGACATGTCACTGATATAGCACAGAAAGAGCAGAGAAAGAGCAGAAAGAGTCCAAGTACGGATCCCTACGGTACACCGCAAAGGATGTTGTGTTCTGCAGACTAACTGCCCTCCACACGAACTAGGTAAGTACGATCTTAAGAAACTTCGGATCCATTTGAGGTTACCTCTGATTCCCGACGGTTACCCCGACGGCACTTTGTCGAATGGTTTTTCGAAATCGTATGATGTCCATGGACTCACCTGTTAAATTTAGTAGTGTACTCATCTAGCGCTAAAAGCTAATTCCTTGTGAGAGATCGCCCAATGAGAAATCCATGTTGCGATTCTCTAAGTATGCCGTTTTCAAGTAAAAATGTAATTATGTATTGAAGTTTTAATCGTTTTAGAAAAGGCCTTTCTAGATTGACGACAGATATTCTTAGTAAGAAGGCAGCTCGAGAGCGAGCAAGCAGAAAACAATCAGAGACATGGTGCGTACGGCTCTCAAAACCGCTGAGACCGTTGGGTAGTAGGAAAACATTCTCTCTAACAAAGTGAAAGCGGCAAGTACGGTCGGTAAAACAGGTAGGGCCATAACATCTGGTCATGTGTACAAATCAATCTCGACAGAACGTAATGCCCCCCGCCCCGAGAGAGGTTTAGTTGGGGACTTCTCGGAGGGCAGGGACGTTGCTCTGGGCCAAGGGGGAAGGCGGCCGGGGCATGGTG